>CAUYQG010057906.1:0-34673 GCA_963574415.1 Tarsius wallacei
CTGGAGTGCAGTGGCCGCTCCCGGCCACTGCAGCCTCGACCTGCTGGGCTCCGGCGATCCCTCCGCCTCAGCCTTTCAAGTCGCTGGAACTACAGGCACGCGCTACCACGCCCGGCTAATTTTTGATTTATTGTAGAGATGCGGTCTCGCCAAGTTGCCCAGGCGGGTCTCGAACCCGCAGGCTCAGGCAATCCACTCATCTCGGCCTCCCAAAGTGCTGGGATTACAGGCTGAGCCGCCGAGCCCGGACCTACAGCTATTTTAATAGTGCCACGAACACTGGCGTACAAATCTGTTCGTCTCTGCCTTCACTGCTTTGGGGTATACACCCAGAAGTGGAATTGTTGGACCATAGAATTTTAATTTTTTGAAGAACCACCATACTGTTATCCATAACAGCCGCACAATTGAACATTCCCACTAGCAATGTGCGAGGTCCTTTGTGCAATTCCTTTGCCTGTTTTTGCTTTGAGCTGTAGCTCTTCAGTGAAAATTTATCAGATGATTCTCAAATACATTCTCTCATGATTTGGGTTTGCTTCTTTACTGTGATAATTTCCTTTGATGCACGATTTTAAAATTGTTTATCTATTTGTCTTTTGTTGGACATGCTTTTGGCTTTATATCCAAAATATCATTGTCAAATCCAATACAAAGTTTTTCCCAGTTTATTCTAAGCTTCATAATTTTTTTCCCCTTTGAATTAATTTTTGTATGTGGTATTAGGCAAGGATCCAACTTCATTCTTTTGCATGTGGATATCAAGTATTCCCAACACCATTTGTTGAAGACTGTCCTTTCCTGTTGACTGATCTTGGCATCCATAGTGAAAGTCATTTGACCATATATATGCAAGGAGTTATCTCTGAGCAATTTTGTCTTTTTAAGCCACTACTGCAGTTTTGTTTTTTTAAATTACTGTAACTTTGTAGTATGGGTTTCCTTTTTATTTTTACTATTATTTTTTCAATTGCTGTATCAAGTTGTAACCTTTTTCTTTTAAAGATACACACTTTGTCGGACTCATGTTGAGTTTTTAAACCCCCTTTGAGTGTTTACCAACAAGATTAGCACTCGCGATAGTACCCAACTCTGGAGACGGAGTCTCATTCTGTCACCCAGGCTGCAGCGCAGTGGCACACTCACGGTCACCCCAGCGCTTGACTTGCTGGGCTCCAGTGATCCTTTTGCCTTAGCCTTCCAAGTAGCTAGACCTACAGGTGTACGCTACCACAGTCAGCTAATTTTTTGATTTACTGTAGAGATTTACTGCGGTCTTGCCAAGTTGCCCAGGCTGGTCTTGAACCTGTGGGCTCAGGTAATCCACATGCCTCAGCCTCCCAAAGTGCTGGGATTACAGGCTGAGCCACCGAGCTCCGCCAGTACCCAACTTTAGTCGGGATGCTGGGACAGTCGTGTAATCAGGCACAGAGGAATAGACAGTAAGCAGGTGTAAGTCATCCAGAATCTGGTTTCTTTGGAAAATAAAAGGCACAGTCATTAAAGTAAAACTGTATGCCTTTATTCAACAAGAGCCATTAAAATACAGTTTGTCCATGTGCAGAAATATTATACATTCAACTCTGAAGGTAGTTTTTATAAGACCAACAAAAGAAACAGTCTAAAAGTGAGAGGAATAAAGATGAAAACAAGGAGCTAAAAGGCAGTTTATTTGTGAAAGTGCTAAGGCCTACGAGCTCAAAGATTTTAAGTGAACTAGACCAGCATAAGGTCATTTCTTCCATTCTGACTTCTCTTAGCGCTGATGAAGGGTGTGATGCAGAGTCACTGGATTAAGATAGGGTTTGAAAAAACTGGTCAAATCACTTAACGGCTAAAAGTTTTGTTTCTAGAGTTTCATTTGTCATGTTCTCTAGATCTTTCATGGATACCCGAAAATTTTGTGAATTCTCCAAGAACACACTTGGTTTTCAATCAGTACTTTATTATCAGAGAATAAATTATCATGTCCTTCCCAGCCTAGACGCTGTCTCCTTATCTAACCAAAGGGTAACCAAATCCAATACTCTGAATCTGTTTAATTTAAAACTTGTGCAAATGATTGTATGTAGAGTTAAACTGGAGTCACTACTGAAGAAGTCTTCACACTGCTGTTGCCTGAAAACCTAAACTGAAAAAATTGCTGACTTTGAGAGCCAAAGTCCACCAAAGCTTGATTTCCAAGCTCTACATATCTGAAAATGACTATGATTTTTTTTTTTTTTTGAGAAAGCAGATTTATTGAGAGGACAGAAAAGCTCCCAGAGTGGAAGGGGACCCAAGGGGGAGCCCGACTCTGATTTTTTTTAAAAAACTGACCCAAGACATGTAAAATTTCATGTATTATACTTTCCATAGGAAGAAGATAGGCTGTGTGTAGATAGTTCTAAAGTATCTTCAGATATTTTGATAACATTAATGTGCTTCTTTCTTATTGGGCTAATTTAAATTTTAGATATTTAAGAAAGAGGATATCTGATTGAACTTAAAATTCAGTGTTGACTCAAGTTGGTCTTTTAATATAGTGTTTAGGAAGCCAAGTTCCACTTCACTTAACAGATACAGGTGCACAACCCTAAACCCTAAAGCTGCCACAGTTCAACAGAAAACCATTTCTTAGCCCACAAAATGTCTCAAACTCCACATCACAATCATGGCAAATCGACATTGTTAAGTGAACCCAAAATCCTAAAAAAAAAAAAAAGAAAAAGAAAAAGAAAAAAAATTCCCCCTTCTCAAAAAGAATAAGCTACTTAGTTTAAAGTTTACTTAAATTCATTTAAAGTCAAATTCCAGGTTTATCCTTCTTCTCCCCAAGGCATCCTCTAGGTTTTACTTAAGATGAAGATCAGTGTGTGTGTGTGTGTGTGTGTACACACTTGATTCCCTTGAGCTGTTTTGGGTCTTGAAGAACCAGGAAAAACAAGTTTGAAGTTATTCTTCAGGAGGACCCACTATCTAGGCACAGCCCATCTCCACAGTTGATCATCTCTGGCTCTTTTCCAGGTTTTGTTTGCCTTTTCTGGTTATGAGGAGACTTCCACCCACGAATTCTCTTTTAAGTTAAGGCTGAAAGCTACATTGGAGTTCAGTCTGCACAGCCTCCATGAAAAAAGGCCGACCTTCTGCTAGAGGCAACCAAATATTGACAAAACAGAGGACACTCATCCTCTTAGATCCTGCACAGAGCTGAGACTACATTACATAGGCGCATACACTGAACACCTCTTTGAAAGGTGTGAATATGGTATTCTGGCATTCAGAATTTGAGTTCAAATCCAATAATCCAGGTTAAAGATGAGGTAAGGAAAACTCAAGAGTAAGCACTGACAAAACACAATGATTTATCCTTTAAAACTTTCCTACCAAAAACTCTTACAGAAATTAGGATTTTGGGCCCCTAAAATGAAAAGGGAGAGTCCTGAAGTCCTTGTTAATTCAAGTTCAGTGATTTAAGATTTAAAAAAGAGGTCAATGCTACAATATTACAAAAGAACACCAAAGTAATTTTATCCATTATGGAGAAAAACTTGGATACAATAACTCAAAATAAGGGATATAGTTTCTTATCACCTAGGTATTAGATGAAAATCATATTTTTAAAAATTCCCTTTAGCTTCTTTTGGATTTGAACAGTGACAGAAAAGCTGCATCATTTACCCAGTTGTTATTTGCAAGGATTAGCTGAACAATACTGACCAGAATGAATCAAAGTATTGCTATTGGCCTGCATCTCTAATTTAGATGTTACTCAGATTTCTTGAAATTTCTATAAATCACTCTCGCCATTTCATTTCATTCTCAAAAAGAGATATTTTACTCATATGGTCCTTCACTTCCACATTGCCTGTTTTTACATCTTGGGGCAATCAATGCTTTCTTTCCATTCCTCATGTTTTGCCCAGTGCCACAAATGCTTCTACTTCATAACTCATTTACGCTGAAACTTTCAATATGCCTTGGGAAGAAGGTAGCGTTTATTACTCGAGCCCTGAACTCGAAACATGCTGCATGGGCACTGCTTTAGGAAGACCTTCTTGCAACTCACATGACTGTTTTGCTTACCCTTGCATAAAAAAGCGCTTTAATAGTACTTAGTACATAGTAGGTGATCAATAAATATTTGAATTAGGGACATGATTTGTACATAAAGTTACAAACATTATGCAAAATTTGACTTCTGAAATCAGTTGAGATCAAGTAGTGTCACAAGCAATGAACATGTTTCAAAAACTCTGTAGTCAATAAAGTTTACTTGGGATCCAAATGGAAGCTGTCCTGTGTTCTGGTGTGTTGCTTTCTCAAGTGCAGACTATGTATCTTTAAACTCTATGTCATCACCCAAATATGAATTTTATCTCCCATGAGGTAGGAGGCCCATTTATATATGTACTACAAATGGGGATTCAGTCTTTGTAAATGTTCATCACACATGAGTTTGCACACATTTATTTTACCTCCTTTCCTATTATATACGGACATTATGAAGATGCAGACATTCCCTGAGACTTAAAGTTTCCTTTAGGAATAGTACATTTTCAGCTAAGGTCTAGAGTGAGTGCTGTTGTTCCCTTGGACAGCTAATTAACTCCAATGTCTTTGGGCAACCCAGATGTTTGAAATTCCAATTTTTAGAAAGGAATATTGCCTTTTAAGAAGCATTACTGGTTGGGCGTGGTGGTTCAGTCTGTATGTAATCCCAGCACTTTGGGAGACTGAGGCGATGGATTGCCTAAGTCCGGGGGTTCAAGACCAGTGGGAGCAGCTTGATGAGACCTCATCTCTACAATAAATCACAAAAAATTAGCCGAGCGTGGTGGCCTACACCTGTAGTTCCAGCTACTTGGAAGGCTGAGGCGGAAAGATTACCTGAACCCAGCAGGTCGAGGCTGCAGTAGTAATGAGCATGCCACTGCACTCCAGCCTGGGCAACAGAGTGAGACCCCCAACTCAAAAAAAAAAAAAGCACTACATTAATTTTGAAAATATGATTGTTTTTCCAGTGAAAATAACCACAGCTGAGCAATTATGGGGATGTCTAACTAGTGAAACACAACAAAAGCTGTTTCATGGGTCATGAATACATTCTTGAATATCTAACCTTAATTTTTTTTTCAGGTCATCAATGAATCTATATATTATTAATTTTAAAGACTGCTTAAATAACTCATTCCTTTCAAAGACCATCTATCTAGGTATCATTTTGCTCCCTCTAATCATATTCTAAAGTCAAGTATTTACAGCCACAAAATGAATTATCTTAGAGTAGACAGCAATCTAAGGAAGGGCCTGTAGACAACCGACCTCTCCTAACATCTGGCTTAGTCCTTATTTCCATAACTGCTCTTCATGACATCAGGGAGTTAAAAACTCCAGAGTTCAGTGAAATAGAACCTAATCAAGGCACAGGTGTTTCTCTTCACATGGCTCTCCTAGCTTCTCAACCTCTCCATATCAGTCAGGCAGGACACGATGCTGGCTATAAAACTAATATCTCAGAGAAGATCCAGGAGACTGAAAAAGTTTTCTGTTAGCTCTAAGAGATTACATCTTCACATACTCCTAAGGCCTGGAAGGTGGTGGCAGTGAATGTCTGCTAAAGAATTATTAACCACTGTGGAGAAAGGAAAATCTATTTTTTTCCCCTGAGCTAATTCCTTAGTATTCTTCGATTTAGAAGCAAACAACAGCACATTAAAGAAGAGACCGCACCGTGTTTCTTCCCTTTTACAGTTACATTAGGTGGCTAGGAGACAGAACAGATCAAGGGGGAAAAGATGGAGACAGACAAATGAGAAGAATTTAATCACATTTTTACTTAAGTTTTAAAAGAAATACACTAGCCTGATTTATCGCCAAATTCCTCATTTTCTTCTCTTCCATACAATCTGTGGTACCTTCCCATAGTATAAGGCAACAGCGGAGGGCCCTTCCCCACGCCACTCTCAGATGTGCATCAGACCTCAAGATTCACCAAAAACTCCACGATTTTTATTTTCACTTTTAATGATCTTTTACTTAATAATAAAATGAAAAATAAGAATATAGGAATACATACAATCTATATACATATATTTATTGCAAATACTTAAAATTCTTATGTAAAATGATTTTTTTCTATATTTGTGAAAAAATATGACTTTTAAATGGTGTTGACACCAACTTCTCTGTACATACCCTCAATTCCAATGTTAACAATTCCTTTAAAAAGGCATAAAGACACAAAAGTTTAGCATTTACCAAACCAGTCTGTACAAACCTTATAGCCAGAAGGGAAAAAAATAGCTTGTGGCAAATAAGTAAATTTTCTTTTAAAATAAAAAATAAACCCCAAAACTATTCCCCTTATTGCATTTTTTTTTTTTTTGAAATAATCTGAGCATCTTTAGAGTAATTTCCTTTGAAATAATCTGTGCCTTAACAGTAAGGTCCTACATTAAACATACCATATATGAGAAATTCAGTCTTCCACTGTCACTTTTTACATAGATATTAAAATATATATTACTTAAAATATATTACTGGAAAGCTATTTTTAAAATTGATCTTTAATAGTTGTATCAAATGTAAAGCATTAAAAAAAATAAAGTAACCAAGAATCTATGAAGCTACTGCTTCAACTTTAGGAGATGTTTACCTACTGTTCTCTTTCAATAGGTATGTAGGTATTGAAACATGGTAGGAAAGGTTCCTGCCTATCATCATGTTTCTCAAAGTCTCTTTGGACTGTTCTATAAATTGAGTTGAAAACTACCCTTGACCAAGATTTTTACTTAGCACACTGTTGTAATGCAATGAGGAGACTTTTCCCCTTGCTATGATGTGAAACCTCTAGGTCAAAGAGAAAAACAATGCTGGCCAAGAGTGAGTTCTAGAAATAAATAGCAGTGTAATGACCAGAGAAGAACCCCCTCAATGTAACAAATCATTTCACCAGAGAGTTCTTTAAGGATCCCTAAGGTGGAGAAAGGCAATAAGCAACAGAATGGTAACTGTCAGGTCTTTAATATGTATGACTTTGCACCTTCACCTGGAAGGCAATGAGATCTTACTTTGGCTATTTATTTAAATCTGAGATAAGCTCTAAAATATGAATATCTATGTGCCTTTGCAACCTATGTTAAGTATGCTGTCCCCTACCCCAAGAAAAAATTCCCATTGGCCAGCTCTTATTCTTAGAAATGTTCCATGGAATACCACAGATAGCTTCAGCAACTTGTGCATAGGGGTTTATGGAGTAGAAAAACCAGGACAAACAACTCCAGGTTATTTGGCTTTACTGTTTAATAGGATGGAGAATTTTAATTAACCAAGCCTCCTTTTTTATTTTTGGTTTTTTTGAGTCAGAGTCTCACTTTGTCACCCAGGCTGGAGTGCAGTGGCAAGCTCAAAGCCACTGCAGCCCAGACCTGCTGGACTCAGGTGATCCTTCCGCCTCACCCTTTCGAGTAGCCTGAACTATAGGCAAGCACCACCACGCCCAGCTATTTATTTATTTATTGTTGAGATGAGGTCTCATCATGTTGCCCAGGCTGGTCTCAAACCCCTGGGCTCAGGCAATCCTCTTGCCTCCACCTCTCAAAATGCTGGGATTACAGGCGTGAGCCACTGCGCCGGGCTAACCACACTTCTTTAGGATTCAGGGAGACTTCTTTATTAGGCAACTTAGAATATTTATAACTAAGACTGAGATGACATATTATTAACGCTACTTCCTGAGGTGACCTGCCTGAAGGTTAGAGAGTACGCTGGAGGCAAGTGCATCAGGCATAATCCTGACTAGTCACTGGAAATAATGCCAGGTCACACTCAAAGGATAAGATCAGCACTTATTAAAACATTCCAGACTGGGCTGGGCACAGTGGCTCATGCCTATAATCCCAGCACTTTGGGAGGTCAAGGTGAGGAGATTGCCTGAACCCACGGGTTTGAGAACAGCCTGGGCAACTTGGTGAGACCTCATCTCTACAGTAAATCAAAAAACTAGCCAGGTGTGGTAGCGCACGCCTATAGTTCTGGCTACTTGAAAGGCTGAGATGGAAGGATCTCCTGAGCCCAGCAAGTCAGCACTGGTGTGGCTGTAAGCATGCCACTGCACTCCAGCCTGGGCAATGGAGGTGAGACTCCAACTCAAAAAAAAAAAAAAAATTTCCACACTGAACTGAAAGGTAAAACAACTCTAAAGCTAAGGTAAAAACTGCTTTCAAGGTGCTGTTGGAGTATCATACTCAAATAATTTAAAGGTTTTCTTGTTTCTACTACTGCATTTCTAAAAAACCAGACCACACTTTTTCTGTTCAGCTTATAAGATAAATGGCTTTCTACTTGAAACCACTGTTTTGAAACAAAATGATAGATCAGTATTTAATTTACTACCCACCTAGGAGAATTTCACTTTTATCTCTCTCATTTGGTCAAGATTGAGGCAGTGTATCCAGTTGGCAAGTTTAGTTTTAGGAGTACCGCTAAATGCAAATATTTAGCTTAGTATTATTTGTTAAGAGAATCTGGTGAATAAGAGCCTGGGTCAAGATGAAGAGGCACAATATGGTTTGCTCTCTACATGAACTTGAAAATCCCTGATACCTTTCCTTCTGGTTACGCTGTCCATCATCAGATCAAGGGAACCATGAAGAAACACTTTTCTGACAGCAAAGGAGTAAATCAGAAAAAAATCACCTTCATCAACCCAAACTGGTAACTGACATTTAGCATGGGGTCAATTTTAAAATACTCAACCTCTTTCAGCACACAGACCAACCCTCAGCCCTGGCACTAAGATGAAGAGAGAAGGGGCTGGGCACAGAGCGGAGTTCTGCCCACAAGAGGTCTTTTTAAACCTAAACCTCCTTTGGAGTACCCAGGGTACTGAAAGTTTGGGAGCACAACCATAGTCTCTGTTTCCTACTTGTTCTTGGCTTGAAAACTTACTCCTTATCCCTGACTTATCTCGAGTTGTGTGTGTGCTAGAAGAAAAGGGGAGGATGGAAGGACATCTTATCACCTTGGCTGAAACTGAAACACAGATATTCAGCCTCTATTTGCCTTGGGCCACAAAAAAGCCAGAAATGAAAAATGAAAAGTAGTGAAGTGAGTTATGGTATTTGGAGCAGAGACTATGGGAAAGCATAAAAGAGTGTCTGATACAGAGGCTGGAGAGGGGGTGGGGGGGCCGGTGCAGAATGGGGGCAAAACAGATTATTATTGCCTATTTTATTCTAAACTGGAATGTGATTTAATTAAGTTTAGACAGTTCTGCATTTTGTAAATATCACATCCTGAATATTAAGGACAAATACAACTAGTACGTTGCACTAATATTTTTACTTTACACATTTCAAATGAGGAGACTTGAAATCAATATGCAAATGATGCAAATTGACACTTCAATTTAATAGCAAATTCTGGTAAACTATAGGTTTATCTTCATGTTCTTTAGCCATGACCTAAATATTATGTACTCAAAAAACCTTCTGTTGCTAGAGAAGAAATTAAAAACCCAAAATGGAAAAAGCAAACAAACAAAACAAACAAAAACAAACAATAAAACTTTGGAGCTAATTTTTCTTCTTTTCCAGATGATCCCTTATAGTCATTCACTGAAGACCCTTTACATTAGAAATTTCTAGTGCATAGATAGCAGTAATCCAAAATGGGGGGGGACGTATTTTCTAAAACAGGAAAAGTGTTTTGTACTATGTGTGTAAAGTAAGATATAATAAGATTAGGTCATCCTCTTCAGATGCCTAGAAGTCAAAACAGGTTGAACAGAATGAGCAAATGTGCTGTTAATGAACTTTTCTACCTTTGATGACAGTTAACTATGCAGCACTAGGAAAGGAACTGGCAGAGAAGAGGAAAAGAGAAGCTACCTTGTTTCTAGTGTTAAAATTGTTTTCCAATGTTTTTTACATTAAACGTAACGGTTTCTGCAGCTGGATTTCACTTGCCCAACAAGACAGAGCCCAAATCACCCCATCATTAATACTTTTCCATTCATTTCACATTAGTATTTCAAAACTGTTAGTTCCCATGAATAAGTATGGGGATATTTTTGCTGGAATTGTGGGGCAGAGGGGCAGAGAGAGGCACTCGCGTCACAAGCCACATTCGCTGTCTCAGGGCAGGGGATGAGATTGAGAAACAGCAGGGATCCCCAAATGGCAGGCAGAGTACCTGGCAATAGTACTGGTTCACGGAAGCCAAGAACCAAGTCAGAGCTTTCAGAGTCCGAACCACTACCTGTGAAATGAATGCTTCACCAAAACTTCCACTTAATAAAGTTCCATCTAAAGTAAAAAAACTGAGAAAACCTTGAACCCAAATCTTGCCAAGGCTAAATAATCTGCAGCCAGACTGGCAAGACATAATCAGCATGAACGGTCAGTTCTTTAGACCATTCCTTCACTTTTCCTAGCCTCTCAGGAAAGGTCACAAGGGAGACAGCTTTCTTTCATCATGCATGCCACTAAGCTTTTCTAGAGTCACATGAAATGAAGCATAAATTCAAATTTAAAGTAATACATTATTACCTAAACACTTGGAAAAATAATGTTAAACAAAATGTGACATATTTACATGATTTTATAAGTGCAAACTTGTCACAAATTCACAAAGTCTTGCTTGACTTAGACTTACTATACAAGGTGCTCTTCCTCTAAAATGTAAAAGATCTATACTCTTTATTCCTGATTAAGTAACATTTGTCTCTTAAGACAACTGAAACTTATTTCTGTGATTCCAAAGGACGCAAAAAAATAAAAACCAACAACAACAAAAAAAACCAACCCATATCTGGTCAACTCTTCCTTTTCCCCCGTTTACAGCATGTCTCTTTCTAGTCTCATTACCGAACGACAAGACATGAGACGCATAGTTTAGAGGGGCCAATGCAATCATCATGGCAGAAAGCTCCACATCCTTTGCACATGATCATGGCTTTCAATCGGCAATAGCATTTCGAAGGTGTGTCCTCTATGCTGTTCTCTTCAGGAAAGGCCTGAACGGGAATGGTCTGGCCATGGCTGCTGGGATTCATAGCTTGGCTAGCAGGGATGGTAGTGACAGTCACTGAAAAGGACATGACATCACCTACGTTGCTAGATACCTGGCTACCTGGTACAGCAGAGTTATGGTCCATGTCAGATGAGGTGGAGACATTGATCATGCCCCTGTAGCTTGGCCCTATCTGTGTGGGGCTTCCATACAACTTTGGGGTTTGCAGAGGAGGAAGGAGCAGAGGCTGACGGGTGGGGCTGTCTGTAGGTAAAGGAGGACCAGTAGAATTGAAAAGCTCAGGGCTGCTACACCTTGTCTTACCTCTCACTGCATGAGCCATTTGCTTCTGTGCTGCCTGAATTAAATCTCTGGCTAGCGTCTTTTCATCAAATGTTTGGCTTCTAGTGAACAGGTAATTCTCCTTGCTTAAAGTGGTCTGCTCATTCACTGGTGTCTCAGCCTTCACATTCTTGTTAGCTAAGCAATCACTGGTGGCTAGAGTTTCCCTGTTGTGGGGTCCTGAACTTGAGTCACACTTGCCAGAACTCTGGGAAACCTGAGGCTCCTCCTTGACCATGACAGATTCCTGCTCATCACCAGTACTTTCCTCATCAGTATCATCTTCTTTACCGCTGCTACTATCACCTGTTGCGTTTTTACAGTCTGTATATCCTATTTTCAAGGCTTCACTGCAGCTACTTAGACAAAAACGGTCTTCAGGGTTGACAGAATGAGTCCTCCTAAAGCTCTCCGAGCCTCGGCCATAGGTGGAAATATTAAGTAAGTAGTGACCTGCCATTGCAGGCTTGGATGTCCTTCTGCCAGCAAAACCCAGCATGAACCTCTGGCTTGTGGAGATGTCTTCCAACTGGAAACCTGAGTGAGCGAAGTTGAACTGGGAGGGTGGCATGGCTGAGAGAAGATGCTGACTCCGGACCCTTTGGATGAGAGTCTGAAGGATCTGCTCTTGGGTTGCTTTACTTAGACCTTCTTGGTACTGGTGTGTGTCAATGCTGGAGTCTCTCAGCTCCTTAGCTGAAAAGAGCTGAAGGGGCCTTGGAACCTGGGGGAGCTGCTTACTCTGCAAGGTCTTGCCCAGCTGCTGCTGTGAAGCTGGATAGGACTGTCTCTCATGAACTTCCTCTCTGGTGCTATTTTCTGCTGTACTGGTACCCATGGGTGCTCCCAGGCCCCTTTCTTCTTTTGTAGTCAGTGGGACAGTTTTCACTTCAACTTTGGTGAGAGGTTTAGGCAGAATTTGCTCCATCGGAACATCTTTGCCCTGGAGCAGCTGAGTAACTAAAGGATTATTAGCAGGGATACTAGAGCTTGGTCTTAAAGTGGGCCCATTCATATTTAAAGGAGTTCCTGGGATTTTAAGGCTAGAAGCTGCTGGCAAGGTGCTCGAGGATGGAGCTGATCCCATAGGTGCTGTGGTTACACTAACCTGGGGGACAGGAAGCTTTTCTAAAGTGGCCGTTGTCATTAAAGATGTTAAAGGGGCGGGAGTCATAGCCACTGGCATGCCAGCATCTATCTTTGCTGAGGCTGAAGAGTTTGGTGTATTCTTTCTAGAGCCTGCTTTGGGCTCTACTGTGCCATCAGCTGCAAAATGAACAGGTGAGGCACCTGAGATTAGAGCAGGACCTGTTGGAGAAGGTGCTTTCTCCTGTCTGCAATTACTGGGTCCTTGTAGGTGGTTAAGGGAGGCCAGTGTGGCTGCTGCCCTGGAGGGGTTCAGTTTTTCATTCTCCAATTTCTTTATGTGGGCTGATGATGGGACACTTGTGCATGCTCCACTGACAGCAGGTGCTGGAGGCACTGAGGAGGTTTGCTGTAGTTGTGCTCCAGAGACACTATGAGGCTGGCAGGGGGTGGTCCTGGTCTCAGGTTGGGGCTGAGTCTCTGGACCACAGGATAAAAGCTCTCCCGTACCTCCCCTGCTTCCAGTTCCTGCCAGTTCCAGTGTGGGGCGCTTTCCAGTTTCACTGACTCTGTCTGAGCCTGGACTGCCTCCTCTGGCAGTCTTCCCTTCACCACCCTCTCCTGGACCTTGTCCACCCCCTGGGCCAGGTCCTGGAATGGTCCCTCCAACTGAGGCGGCTGCAGCAGCTGCGGCAGCGGCAGCGGCTGCTGCCCTCTGTGCTTTGACCAGCTGGGCTTTTGCTTTGATGTCTGCAAGAGTTCTGGCTCCTGTTCTGTTAGGACTAGTGATGGAGATTGGAAAACGAGCCCTGGGAGAGACCTGCGATGGATGAAACGGCATGGGGGAGATTCTGGAGACCGGGATCTGAAAGAAGCGGAGGGGTGAAACAACAAAGCTCAATTTTCATTGATAAGAATAATACATGCACATTAGCCCCTACATTTTTAGAACAGATAAACACTACAGCACCTGTGAGAAACATGGGAGGTCTATAGCTGAGAGGTCCAACCCTGGAGACAGTAATACCAGTTTGTCTCTGGAGCCTAAACCTAAATTTACAAATCAGAACCACAAGGTCAAGATGTATTTCTAAAAAACTACTTGTGAGATTTTGATGCCTATATCAGGTTTGAAACCATGATTTTCAGAAAGCATGTCTGAAACAAATCTGCCTCCGGTCCAAAACGAT
This sequence comes from Tarsius wallacei, assembly GCA_963574415.1. Taxonomy (NCBI): domain Eukaryota; kingdom Metazoa; phylum Chordata; class Mammalia; order Primates; family Tarsiidae; genus Tarsius; species Tarsius wallacei. The sequence continues at coordinate 13,614 of CAUYQG010057906.1, forward strand.
ACTTTGAAAGCTAGTAGAGTTCATTATAATGCATCAAGATGTGGACTCTCCTAGTAGTTGGTAGAGTTTAAAGGAGCAAATAACTGGTACAAGTGCTCTAAAGCATTTAATTAAAAAAAAAATTAAGCCATTAAGCTCTAAGGAAATGCATGTAATCTTTCTGCGTAGCTTTAAATTAAGAATAAAAAAGGGCTGGATGTGGTGGCTCATGCCTGTAATTTCAGCACTTTGGAAGGCCAGGGCAGGAGGATTGCCTGAGCTCAGGATTTCAAGACCAGCCTAGGTAACACAGTGAGACTCCATCTCTACCAAAAAAAAAAAAAAAAAAAAAATAAGCCAGGCGTGGTGTTGCACACCTATATCCCAGCTACTTAGGAAGCTGAGGTGTGAGGACTGCCTGAGCCCAGGAGGTTGAGGCTGCAGGGAGTCATGATAATGCCACTATACTCCAAACTGGGTGAGACCCTGACTACCCCCCGTCCCAAAAAATTAAGAAGTCACTAGCAATTTTTTATTATTTGTAATATCCATTTCTCAAAAGGTCAGTAGCCCTAAAAAATTGATTCTTTGTAATTCAGAAGTTAGAGCCTTGGGATTTTGTAACAGATGTCACAAAGCCCATAAAATTTACTTAATCTCTCTAAGAGCTGCTGAATCAATTTTATATCCAATTCTAACAAGTCTAGATAGGATATTTACTCAGCACATAGTATTTCAGAAGCTGCCCCACAGTAAGAAAGAAGCAATTATTGTCCCTTATTAATATCATCTGAAAGAGTCTGCAGGAGAAAAATGAAAAAAAAAAATAGATAAAACTAAAAAGTCAAATATAAGAAAATTGTTTAGGGGAATTTTATATAGGGACAAAAAATCTTATATAAGAATACTCTTGAGAGTAACACCATATATAGCATAACATGCTATGTAGCATAATGACTGAAAATCACAGATAACACATGTTGAAATCAAATAAGAACAACCATCAAAAGTAGTTAAAATAAAAAGTTTTAATACTTTAAAATAATTTTCAGTTATTTATGTAAATAACCCTATTAGCTAATTATGCAGAATAAAGTATACTTTCAAAATACAAAACCACTCAAAATTGGCTAAGCAGTGATAACAATTTAACTTTCTGAAAAGCTCTATCCTGGGAGAGCAGGAATACATTATTTTCTTTTTAAATGTACAGTCGTCCCTTAGTATCCAGAACTGATTCCAGGACCCCCGAAAATACCAAAATCTGAGAATGCTGCTCAAGTCTCTTATTTAAAATAGTGTAGTATTCAAATATAACCTCCTACATACTTTAAATCATCTCTAGGTTACTTATAATACCTAACATAATGTAAATGCTATGTAGTTGTTGTATTATAATTTTATTTGTATGTTTCTTACTGTTGCATTCTTATGTTTTTATCCTTTTTCTTTTCTTGATCATTTCTTTTTGAGTTTGGGGTCTCACTGTCACCCAGGCTGGAGTGCAGTGGAACCATCACAGTTCAGCCTTGATACAGACTCAACCTTCAGAGCTCAGGCGATTCTTCCACCTCAGCGTCCCTGAGTAACTGAGACTAGAGGCACATGCCACCACGTACAGTTAATTTTTTGTAGAGAAGAGGTTTCACTATGTTGCCCAGGCTTGTCTCAAACTCCCACCTTGACCTCCCAAAGTGGTAGGTTTTCATCATGCCCTGCCATCTTTTCTGAAAATTTTCAATAGGTGGTTAGTTGAATCTCAGGATGCAGTAAAACATTTTATATCCAGTTATATAGTCTGCCTGCAGACATAGAGGACTAACTCTAACTGAATGCAAACCACATAATGTGCACATGTGTGTGTATATAATTTTTGTATATATATGCATGCAACTAAGCTATAACACTTGTACTAAATTTCAAATTTTGTTTTCTACTTAAATTTTGTTATGCCAGGTATGGTGTCTCATGCCTGTAATCCTAGCACTTTGGGAGGCTAACGTGGGAAAATTGCAAGAGCCCAGGAGTTCAAGACCAGCCTAGACAACACAGCATACCTTGTCTCTACAAAAAATTTAAAAAATTAGCTAGGCACTGTGGCTCATGCCTATAATCCCAGCACTTTGGGAGGCCAAGGCGAGAGGACTGCCTAGCTCACGGTTGAGACCAGCCTGGGCAACTTGGCAAGACCTCATCTCTACAATAAATAAATAAATAAATTAGTCAGGTGTGGTGGCACATGCCCGTAGTTCCAGCTACCTGGAAGGCTGAGGCAGAAGTATCGCCTGAGCCCAGCAGGTTGTGGCCATGAGCGTGTCACTGCCCTCCAGTCTGGGCCACAGAATGAGACTCCAACAACAACAAAAAAAATTAGCCAAGCGTGGTGGCATGTCCCAGCTACTTGGGAGGATGAAGGAGGAGGATTACTAGAGCCCAGGAGGTCAAGGCTACGATAAGCCATGATTGTGCCACTGTACTCCAGCCTAGGCGACAGAGTAAGATCCCAACTCAAGAAATAAAATTTTTTTTTTGTTTAAAAGGTTTTGCTAGTTCCAGCTACTTGGAAGACTGAGGCAGAAGATCGCTGGAGCCCCAGCAGGTCGACGCTGGGGTGGCAGTGAGTGTGCCACTGCACTCCAGCCTGAGGGACAGAGACTCCAAATCACATACACAAAAAAGGTTTTGTTTTGTTATAAATTACATTAAGCTTTGTCTAAGAAAGTGGGATCTGAGACAGGGTCTAAGGTAAGTGAGTTACTACAGCAACTTCTAATGAAGTCTTTTATAGAAAAAAGTAAAATTATATTAAGTTGGTCACAGTGTATTTAAGTTTTTAGTGTGTAAAGTCTCTCTGGATTAGCAGGAGGCAAACAGAATGATCTAATCCAGCCTGTTAATAGATGAAGAAATAGAAATGATGGGTCTTGGTGTCATTTATAGTAAAACCTAAGCTGTAACTCAGTTCTCAGGTCTAAGGATAAGCTCTAATTGACATTTATTAAAGAAAAGCTTCTAGTTTTGTTCTGTTTTTTTGAGTTGGAGACTCACTCCATCGCCCAGGCTGGAGTGCAATGGCACCTGCTGGGCTTAGGCAATCCTTCCACCTCAGCCTTCCAAGTAGCTGGAACTACAGGCACGTGTTATCATGCCTGGCTTATTTCTTGATTTATTACAAAGAAGAGGTCTCACCAAGTTGCCCAGGCTGGTCTTGAATCCCCAGGGCTCAGGTAATCCTCTCGCCTTGGCCTCCCAAAGTGCTGGGATTACAGGCTGAGCCACCACGCTCTGCCAGTACTTTTTATAAGAATAGTAAAAGTGATTATAATAAAAATCAGTAGCTCTGGCAAAGCAAGACAGTATGTATAAATGGTAGGAAAAAATTTTTTTAAAGAAAAGCCCCATAGATTCCTAAGTGCTAAAACCACAAATCTTAAAATTAAAAAGGCACGAATTCAAGAGTAGTAAGTACAATGAGAGAGAGAGGCCAAGTAGTGCATGAAATGGGCCAAGTTCTAATAAGTGAATAGTTTCAAGGAGTATTTCCTGATAAAACTAATTTTGGCTCATCTGGCTCATCAAAGATAAATAAAAAAGGGGGAAGAGTATTTTTATTGGGCTTATTTTTCTATTTATATTCTGATGTGAATGAGTAATACTCAGTGCCTGGGATCTTGTTAGGCACAACAGTATTAATAGACACTAGTCATAAAAAAGTACTAATAAAGAAATACTATATAGTAAATGAATGAACTCCAAGCTGCTAGTAAGCACAATCCCAAGTATTAATAAACCCTTTCAGATTAAGAGTAAAAAGATGTTTGTGTTTTAAAGGGCTTTCTATACTAAGACAGAGGCACTGCCTAGAGGAACAGGAAAGATTTGACATGCAGCAGTATAAGGCTAAACAGAAGTTGATGACATATGCCAGACAACGGAGCTTAGCAAGGCTATTCCACCCTACTAAAGTTCCTCAACTAACCAGTGGTAACACAGTACAGCCACACATATTTCCTTTAGTAGGAGGGAGCTGAAGGTAGTTTCAGACTCACAGAACATCAAATCAGTTACAGTAACATGAAAAGAGCCAGGGTATACTCAAGTACCATGGCTCTTGGTACAAAGGCTCTTTTGTTCATACCAGTAGCCCCCTCAAGCTTAGTCTCATACTTCTTATTTTATCATATAAGACAATAACTGCCATAACTGTCTTAATTCATTTGCGACCACTGACATGAATTTACATCATCCCCAACTCTGTTCCTGGTTGCCGCTGGCATGAATTTACCTCACTGTGGAAGACTGTCTTTTTGGGTTTATAATCTGCATAAAAATACAAAGTACAGAATACTAGTCAGAATGGTGTCCCTGACATGGGAGGAGGGAGGGGTGAAGGAAGGCTGCAACTTTCAGCTGTATTGTGAAAAAGGTGACAATTTAGAAATGACCATTTCACTTGAGCTTAATGACAGAAGTCTGTGGCAACCAGCTTCAGATTTTTTTATTTTCACCTGCTTTCAGTATTAGGAAAGTGAAAAATTTTCTGGTTGTGAATGTGTAGTTACAACAGTAGTGAGCATGGGGGTAATTTACATTAGATACCCAGGTATGTTCCTTATTCAAACATCAATAAAGACCTGTAGAAATGCAGTTCTGAAAGCCTGTTTATCAGTAATTTTATCTGTATAAGACCATAGTTACATGCTTATCAAATATATGCAACTGAGAAATATCACAAGTTACTTGAAATTTAGTAGATATGACCAAAAACATAGTGCTTAGACCATCCCCCGGTTTTGACTTTCCCCACTCCCTTACCTTGAGAGGTGGTACTTTTCGCACCTGGACCCTGTCCCCTCTACTGAGAAAGGGCTGTGGCGAGACCTGAAATGGCTGCTGGTGCTGGCGATTCTCAGTGACACGTGGCCTTTTCTCCCAACTCACAGGGGTCTCTTCTTGGGTGACAGATTTCCTCTTGAGGCTTTCAGGGCTCTGATCAACAGGAGTTGCTGGAGGTTCTTTCATAGGGGTCTCCTGTGGGCTTGCTTCTACTACGGGCTTTATTATTGGCTTTTCTATCCCAGGACTCTTGGGTTTGCTTGGGGACGTAACTAAAGATTCTTGGCTTTCATTTTTGTTACACTTAGAAACTACAGTGAGATGATTCTCTTTCTCAGATTCCTGTTCAGTAGAAGCAACTGGCTTCTGCTCCAATAGATCCTCATCCTTTGGGCATGTGACAGGAAGAGCACTGCTAAGCTCCTGTGTGCTGCTAGCTGAGGAAAGGAGGGGCTCTGTGGATGTGGAGAAGCTAGGCTGCACCTCGTCTTGGCTTTCGCGTTCTTCTTTTTTGTCTGGTGATGACATTTGCAGTGTTTCTTCTTTATACTCTGACTGGGGGACTACTGGGACTATTCTGACAGGAGCGACCTCTGAAGACAGCATGACTTTTGGTTGCTCAGCTGGGGTTTTCTTTACTTTGAGATCACTAGGAGAAGCTGTCAATTTCTTTGAATCTTCAAGGCTCAGGCCAGAACTAAAGAAGGGAAAAGAGAAATATTCTAGTTGAGAAATGGCACATGTTATTTGAAGGCGTTATGAGATAATGAAATATGACAACACCCAGGAGAACCCCTGACACACAGGAGGTATTCATCATGTATTATCTTCACTACTATTAATAGTGGTACAGGTACTGGAGCCAAGGGGTCTGGATTCCAACTTTGACTCTGATACCAACGGCCCATGTGAGTTTAAGGGAGTAACTAGCTTTCTGTACCTCAATTTTTCTCAATTGTACGCTAGGGTTAATTATTTCACAGTGTTGCTGTGATTAAGTTTCTCCATGTAAAGTATTTACATGACACTTAACAAAAACTCAATAATGGTAGTTATTATTACTTCTGCTTATAAAGGGGTCACATTATCTACAGGCATACATCACAGTCTACCTACAAAAAAAGTAAGGGCTGGGTGTGGTGATTCAGGTCTATAATCCCAGCACTTTGGGACGCCAAGGTGGGAGGATTGTTTGAGCCATTGAGTTTGAGACCAGCCTGGGCAACATAGTGAGACCTCATCTCTACACAAAAAAATTGGCCGGCTGGGTTTGGTGGTTCAGTCTGTAATACCAGCACTTTGGGAGGCCGAGGCAAGTGGATTGCCTGAGCCTGCAGGTTCAAAACCAGCCCGGGCAAGTTGGTGAGACCTTATCTCTACAATACATCAAAAATTAGCTGGGTGTGGTAGAGCACGTCTGTAGTTCCAGTCACTTGGAACTTCCGCTGAGGCGGAAGGATCCAAGAGCCCAGCAGGTCGACACTGGGGTGGTTGTGAGTGTGCCACTGCACTCCAGCCTGGGTGATGAAGTGAGACTCCAACTCAAAAAAATAAAAATAAAAAATTAGCCAGGTATGGTAGCACATGCCTGTAGTCCCAGCTAATCAGGAGGCTGAGATTGGAGGATAAGGCTAAGAGTTCAAGGTTGTGGCAAATCATAATCATGCCACTCCAGTCACAACAGAGTGAGACCCTGACACACACACACACACACACACACACACACAGAGAGAGAGAGAGAGAGAGAGAGAAATGAAGGAAGGGTAAGATCCATTCACCCTCGGATTGTGATCAATTTTGCTCTGCAGCACCCGTGGAAAGACTGGTTCCCTAAAATCTAGGGGAACCTGAGGTGACAGTAGGACAGTTGGCTGTCAATGTTTTTTATGGGTTGAGTCTGTGGAAAGCCTGTTTAAATTCCACTGGTCTAAAATTCTGAGACTCAGTGCCTCTGAGCTATCCTGAGTGTGTAGGCTAACTGGAACTTCTAGAGTATGGCCTTGTCAAAATCTAGGCTAATATGTAACGATCACTAGCTGAGTTTACTAATGCTTTAGAATATTGTGTTATAAGCATAATCAATGTAGCTTTCTCTTTGGTGACTTCAAAGAATCAGTACTGAACCTCTGAGATGAAATGGCTAAGGGCAAAACTGGGCAGTAATCAAAAACAGTCTTTCTATAAAAGCTGGCAAAAAATAAAAGCTGAAAATAGACCCCAGAACTGCTGTTATGCTCTATCTGCCTAAGATGGGGGGAATAAACAAATATTTACAGAATTACTATTACCTGTAATGATGGTCTAAAGGTATACAACATCATTTCTATAAGCTCAATGCTCACAGAAGAATATAGAAAAATCAGCTTACAAGACTCTTAATCTCAACATAAATCTTTCCCAAATGACTGTGAAGGACACTGATAAACATTACATGGAGACAAGGAAAAGGAGTCCTTAGTTCTCAAGCTGTGTTATGAAGTCTCCTTAAGGGCTGCCACTTGATATGCAGAAAAGAAGGAAGGGAGGCTGACAAACAGGAGTCAACCCTATCTCAAACAAAACAGCTCCATTATTATCTATTTAAATGTTCCCATTCCCTTGGACTTTTTTTTTTTTTTTGAGTTGGAGTCTCACTCTGTCACCCAGACTGGAGTGCAGTGGCATGCTCCCGGCCACTACAGCCTCAACCTGCTGGGCTCCAGTGATCCTTCCGCCTCAGCCTTCCAAGTAGCTGTAACTATAGGTGCACGCTGCCACGCCTGGATAATTTTTGATTTATTGTAGAGATGAGGTCTCGCCAAGTTGCCCAGGTGGGTCTCGAACCCGCGGGCTCAGGCAATCCACTCACCTCAGCCTCCCAAAGCACTGGGATTACAGGTTGAGCCACTGAGCCCGGCCATCCCTTGGACTTTTGTTAGAAAAAAACTCATTTAGACTACAGCCTCTTTGAAACAGGGTTTGTATCTTAATTCAGCTATGCGCATCTCTCAGAGTGCCTTTCACAGAGGACAGGCTGTTAAGTTACAGGTTGGGTATAATGGTTCACATCATAGGATTCCTTAGCGATTCTGGATAGTTACGTTGTGGGATAATTAACTATTATAAAACATGAACAGAACTTCAATATTCTTATATCTTAGAAAAGCTAATCTTTTCAAAGAAAGGAACTTTAATAAAAAGTTTTTTTTATTTGTTTTAAAACAAACCTCGCCGGGCTCTGTGGTTCATGCCTGTAATCCCACCACTTTGGGAGGTGGAGGTGAGAGAATTGTGGAGTCTAACACTAGCCTGGGCAACTTGGCAAGACCTTGTCTCTACAATAAATAAAAAAATTAGCCAGGCGTGGTGACTACTTGGAAGGTTGAGGTAGAAGGATCATCTAAGCCCAGCAGGTCGGGGCTGAGGTGGCTATGAGCATGCCACTGCACCTCAGCTGGGGCAACAGAGTGAGACTCTGACTCAAAAAAAACATACACACAAACAAAAAAATCCTTCTCACCACAATGATAGTGTGTTAAGAATTATGAATCATCCAATTCTGTGAACCTGTAATTCATAATTTAAAAAAAACCTCGCCAAAGTATTGGTGAATTAAAAAATAGAAAACTGGGGTACTAGATTTTCTTTTACGTTAATGAGATAAAGCACCACATGACATCTAAGCAGGAGTTAATATTTGGTTTACTGAAACTGTCTTAATATTACCTCTGACCATAGTAGCTTTCAAAGAATTGTTCCTTCCATGGCTCCACTTTTTTCTCCTTCTCAATCTCTTGTCGAATTCTCACCTGCATCTCAGGTGTAAACTCACCTGTAATGTACCCAAAAAAGGATATTCAATAGAAAAATGCTACTGCAATATTTAACCATTTATAAATCATGAAATAATCATGCAGGAATCGGAATACTGTTATGTGAAAGTAACCGTAACTTCCCAAAGCCCTTCACATAAAAGAGGACCTACATGCCATTGAAATAAAAAGTATGTTCAGCACACCACTCCCTGTAGCTTTCTTTCAGTACTCAGTTGAGGCTGGCAGCCTTTCCTTTGGGCTTCCCTGTTCTAGAGCCTCCCTCCTGTGCCAAACATCACATTCCATACAGATTTTGTTTATCTCTTACTTTGAACTTGTAATTTATTTTTCCACTGGGAAAAACAAGTGATGTGCTTTCAGTAAATAACACTATTGGGTATATTATTTTAAAGTTCTGTTTCTGCAAGGCAAATTTGTATTTTAGGCCTTTTACCTCTAACTACATAAAGAAAAGCTATGGCCCCTGCTTAAAAGCATTTGAGATTCCAGTAAAAAGAAGTAGGGAGCTATTCTGGAGTTGCCAGTTTTCTAATTATTCCAGAAATTGTACCAGGCTAGTGCCCTAGCAACAAGACATGCCAAAGACCCAGCTGCTCTGAATATGCCATTTATTTGCATAGACTACCAACCACCTCAATCCTTCCCACTCCATCAGCAGAGAACAGTGAATGTGCTTGGTAGGCCATCTTCAAACTTGTGGCTCAGATAGGCTGCTCCCTTTTATACTCTAATACCCAGGACATCAGGGAATAAGAGGTAGAAATGGCAGAATTTGAAGTTTAAGACCTCCTGGGGGTGAGAAGAAGGAAAGGAAAAGTGTTAGAGGACCGTGGATATCACAGTCATGGGCAAAGGATTAGAAAAAGAGGGATCTGGCTGTCAGAATCCAACCCAAAACTTCTGCTGTTGAGTCTTCTACCACAGAAAGAGGAATAAAAAGTACTGAACTCTGTTCACATATGTACAGTGTTCAAAATTTTTGTTGCTCATAAAACATGATCACAGGGCTATAGGTAAAGTAGTCATTTGCAAGCATGTAAAAAAAAAAAGTAACACTGATAAACCACAGAATCACTGATAGCACCTACTTACAAAAAAATGAGGGTTAGAGGCCAGGCACGGTGGCTCACGCCTACAATCCCAGCACTTTGGGAGGCCGAGGTGAAAGGATTGCCTGAGCCCATGGGTTTGAGACCAGCCTGGGTAACTTGGTGAGCCCTCATCTCTACAATAAATCAAAAAATTAGCTGCACATGGTGGCGCATACCTGTAGTTCCAGCTACTTGGAAGGCTGAGGCGGAAGGATCAATTGAGCCCAGCAGGTTGAGGCTGCGGTGGCCAGGTGTGTGCCACTGCCCTCCAGCCTGGGTGACAGAGTGAAACTCCCACTCAAAAAAAAAGTGAGGGTTGGGGAATTTTTAAATAAATAAATTTTTACTAATTTATTCTTTAAAAGGTACTGGTAATTAGTATGCTTTAAAGTACTTATATGATTTCAATTCTTTCAGAAAAAAGGAGGGAAAGGACCAGAGTAATCAGCAAGAGATCCCTTCTACACAGAATCTGCTCTAAAAAAAAAAGAGGAAGGGAAAGTCAATAATTACTGTGAGCAAAATAGATATATATCAACGGTTCATTTAACTCAAATTGTCAGGGATCTAACAGAAAGTAAGCAATGAACAGCATTCCAAATGCTCTCCTTATAAGTGTATTTATTTTAAAGCTTCTCATACTTATTTTAAGTTATTCTTTGATATAACTATATATGACTTTTCAAGTGTTATTTTGTATTTCTTGTATATTGGAAAACAGAAGTAATATCTGAAAAAATAATAGAGTGGTTTAAATTAGAATCACTTGAAAACTTAAAAAAACAAAGTAAAGCTCAAGTGCCAACCTACACCAATTAAAACAATATTATGTGAAATATACCTCAATCAGCCGGGCTCGGTGGCTCAGCCTGTAATCCTGCACTTTGGGAGGCTGAGGTGAGTGGACTGCCTGAGCCCAAGGATTCGAGACCCGCCTGGGCAAATTGGCGAGACCTCATCTCTACAATAAAAAAAAAAAAAAAAAAATAGCCGGGTGTGGTAGTGCGCGCCTGTAGTTCCAGCTTCTTGGAAGGCTGAGGCGGAAGGATCACTGGAGCCCAGCAGGTCGAGCCTGCAGTGGCCAGGAGCAGCCACTGCACTCCAGTCTGGGCGACGGAGTAAGACTCCAACTCAAAAAAAAAAAAAAAAAAGAAATATATCTCAATCAAGTTTTTTTTTTTTTTAAGTTCTCACTGATTCCTTTTACTGTTAGTTTCACTGAGGTTGGTAATAATAAAGAGGCTATCTCACTGCCCTCCAATCTGGTATGTAGAGCACCACAAAATAACTCTAATGCTATACTCTGCTTATTGGGGAAATTATTTAAATTTCAATTCCTAGGCATTAATCTAGGATTACTGAATCAGAATCTTTAGGAGTAGGCCTAAAATTCTGTATATGTTAGTTTCTCTGGTGACTTTAAGTCATTAAAGAAAAATATTGCTGGACTCTATCTAGAGTCAATCTGTTTACACAGGCTCCAAATAGAAATCTAGCAATGTATTTCACATAGGATTGTTATTTCTACCCTATGGAAACATTCTGTCCTTTACCTTTCAAAATTGCTCCAATACCTGATGAGGTGGAAAGGTGCCAATATGCCCTCACAGTGGCTCCAAGTGCACACACATCCTGGGAGACACATGACGGAGAACACATACCTTCTGAGAGCCGTTCCTTCCAGCCTTGGGCTGCTGAAGTGAAGAACTCATTGTTAAGGGCAGAACCATTTAATTTCATCAAACCGTCTGGACCAACCTAGGGCAAAGAATAAGCCAAGGAAAGCTTACAAAGAAAGTAAAAGATATCATGTGGTATTTGGCTTTCATTTTAGAAAAGAAAGTATGTCCATTTAATATTATAGAAACACGATTATCTCACACCATGCTGTTTATCATACTATGCTGTGTATTCTGGATGCCTCTTTTTTTTTCCCCTATCAAGTCATAGCTTTAATCAGTCACAAGTTTTACATTATAAGCTTTTTTTTTGAGTTGGAGTCTCACTCCGTCGCCCAGGTTGGAGTGTAGTGGCACACTTATAACCACTCCAGCGTCGACCTGCTAGGCTCCAGCGATCCTTCCGTCTCAGCCTTCCAAGTAGCCAGAGCTACAGGCGCGCTCTGCCATGCTTGACTAATTTTTTATTTATTGTAGAGACGAGGTTCCGCCAAGTTGCCTGTGCTGGTCTTGAACCCACAGGCTCAGGCAATCCACTCGCCTCCCCAAAGGCTGAGCCACTGAGCCCGGCCTCTATTTTTTAATGTAACATCATTTTGTTTTAAAACATTCCTTTCTGGTTTACCTCTCCTCCCCTCCTTCTCTCCTTTCAACTCCATTCCCCAATAATTAAAATCCTACTCACAGAACTATACATAGTGCTGAAACAACTAGCTATCTATCCAGTAGAAAATAAAGTTGAATTCCACATTCAGGTAATACGCAAAAATATTTAGATGGATTAGAAATCTAAATGTAAAAATGTTTTGAAATGTTTGAAAATGTTTTAAGTCAAAAACAAGTTTTTGAAGAAAATTTAGGAAACTATTTGGATATCCCAGGATTTAAGCAACTCTTCTTAACCCACTATACTTTCCAAAGAAATCTAGGCCCCAGTATTACCTTCCCTTGGCTGTACAGCAGAAATTAGTAAACTTTCTGTACAGGGCTAGGCTACAAATACTTGAGGCTTTGCAGGATATATAGGCTCTGTTCAACAACTCAATTCTGCCACTGCAGCACAAAAGTAGCAATGGATGATATGTAAACAAATGAGAGTGGCTGTATGCCAATAAAACTTTATTTATAAAAACAGGCAATGGGCTGGAAATTGCCCAGCAGGCTGTAGTTTTGTTGACTGTTGATTTGTTCATCCAACCTCTACTCAAATATTCCACTAAAGAGCATATTAGTCCACTGCAAGTCAATCCACTCTGGAGTTTAATCCTCTAACGGTTAAAAAGTTATTTTAACCCCAAACCTGCTTTCTGAACAAAGAAGTCTACCTCTTCCATATCACGAACCTTCAAATATATTAAAAGAGAATTGTTTAAATCAAAACCTCCTATTTTTTTTTTTTTTTTTTTTGAGTTGGCATCTCACTCCGTCACCCAGACTGAAGTGCAGTGGCCGCTTCCGGCCACCACAACCTCCACCTGCTGGGCTCCGGCGATCCTTCCACCTCAGCCTTCCAAGTAGCTGGCACTACAGGCGAGCGCTACCACGCCCGGCTGATTTTTTTTTGATTTATTGTAGAGATGAGGTTTCACCTGCCCAGGCGGGTCTCAAACCCGCGGGCTCAGGCAATCCACTCACCTCAGCCTCCCAAGGCGCGGGATTACAGGCTGAGCCACCGAGCCCGGCTAAACCTCCTATGTTTTTTAAACGATAGAGTTACAACTAAATCTTTCTAAATAGCTACAACTAAATCTTTCTGAACATTCTTGTTCAGAATGTTTCCATAGGGTATAATTAGTTATCCTATGTGAAATACCTTGCTAGATTTTTATTTGGAGACTGGGTAAAGCCTAAATAGTTTTCTACTATTCACAGCTATATACTCCATACACTGAAGTATGGTTTCCAGTCTTTTTTTTTTTTTTGAGTTGAAGTCTCATTCTGTCACCCAGGCTGAAGCGCCGTGACACACTCATGGCCACAGCAGCCAACAACCTGCTTGGCTCAGGCGATCCTTCCACCTCAGCCTTCCAAGTAATTGGGACTACAAGTGCGTGCTACCATGCCCGGCTAATTGTTTTTTTATTGTAGAGATGAGGTCTCGCCAAGTTGCCCGGGTTGGTCTTGAACCCACGGGCTCAGGCAATCCACTCACCTCAGCCTCCCAAAGAGCTAGGATTACAGGCAGAGCCACCGAGCCCAGCCGGTTTCCAACTTTTAATCCTAGTGATAATCAGAATTATTTATAAATACTCTAGGCAAGTAAGCTTCAATTAAGAATATCCCCAAAGAATGCACCCTATGGGAAGCTGAACTAGATAATCCCTAAGGTCCTTCTAATTCTAGAATTATATGTGGCAATCTTCCAGATTGAGAGGGCTTGAAAAGGGCCATCAGTCAAAAGACAGTTCTGAGGAACTGGTATTAGAGTTCTACAAACAGGCCCTCAGTTAGGTCTTGTACTATGCCCAGCCCAATAACTTTGAATATTAATAAAAAGATAACCGGGAGCAGTAGCTCACACCTATAATCCCAGCACTTTGGGAGACAGAGACTAGAGAACTGCCTGAACCCAGAGGGGTTCAAGACCAGCCTGGGTAACTTGGCGAGACCTCGTCTCTATTTTAAAAAATAAGCTGCAAGTGGTGGCACACGCCTGTAGTTCCAGCTACTTGGAAAGCTGAAGCAGAAGGATCACCTGAACCCAGCAAGACAAGGGTGGTTTTGGGCGTGCCACTGCACTCCATCCTAGGTGACAGAGGGAGAATCAGACTCAAAAAAAAGAAAAGAAAAGAACAATCTCCAGTAAGGTTCTTTTAAAACTCTGCTGAAATTCCAGTCTCCTAACTCGTTCTAACCAAGAACTGGGTATCCCCAAAGCTTTAATTTCTCCAAGAAGAGTTAAAGAAGGGAAAGCAGTCACTGGGAAAGATTAGTTTATTAATTTCTCTGTCCCTACTGCTGTAAGAATACTTTATTTGAACTCTCTGGACAACAGACTGATACGCTTTGACATGTTCTGATTCGTAGTACTACAAAATTGTTATCAATATAGTCTAGCAGAAAGATGGTTGTCAGAATTAGGAAAATTTAGCTGTAACTCTATAACCAACTAGCTATAATTAATTCTGTAACTAACACACTCTGTTACTGTCTTACTATAAACAAGGGAATATAACGAGTCTTCAAATTGTAAGCTAGTGGAAACATCTTCCTCTCATCACTTTTACAATGATTTTTAAATGGCAGGGGTTGGGAGGACCTATCACATTACTTAGAACATAGTGGGTATTTAGAAATAATAATGAATTTTTTAAAAAGTCTCAAAAGTTAAGAAACCCCTAAAAGTCATAATGGTTCTATTTTCCTTTTACAAAGGAGGAGACAGAAGATCAAAAGGGGGAATGACTTGGTAGTCACTGTTTTCCTTGATGAAAGCCTAAGTCTCAGCCCTTGACCTTATGCCTCTAAGCTAAACCTCTCTGGTCCCTGCCTTGACTCTTCCCAAACCTTTGGTAATTCTCCTTGCTACGTTTTTTAAAAACTGTAACTTATACTAATTTTAAGTTTGTTAGTTATTATAAAGTAATAAATGTCTTTTTAGAAACATGTAACAAAGAATAATAATAACAAAATTTTTTTTTTTGAATGGGAGTCTCACTGTCACCCAGGCTGGAGTGCAGTGGCACTGTCACAGTCAGCACAGCCTCAGCCTGCTGGGCTCAGGTGATTCTTCCACTTCAGCCTTCCAAGTAGCTGGAACTAAAGGTGTGTGCCACCACACCTGGCTAATTTTTTGATTTATTGTAGAGATGAGATCTCACCAAGTTGCCCAGGCTGGTCTCAAACCTCTGGGCTCAAGCAATTATCTCACTTCCGCCTTCCAAAGTGCTGGAATTACAGGCGTGAGCTGCCGTGCCTGGCTAAAAATAATGAACATTCTTAATTTGAATACTGTTATACACCATGTTGTGTGTTCTTCCAGACCTACCTATCTGAACCCATGTTTCTGGATTATCCTGTCATTTCCCATTCCACTGAGGCACTGGTTCACCTCCTGCTTATACTGAACCAGGGCAACACTTCTTCCTGAACTGTATTCTATGGATGTCTACTTTCTAACGTGACAACAAGTCAAATTTATTCCATAACCTTGACATTCTGGTTAAGAAAACAAGCTGGGCTCGGTGGCTCAGCCTGTAATCCCGTGCCTTGGGAGGCTGAGGTGAGTGGATTGCCTGAGCCCGTGGGTTTGAGACCCGCCTGGGCAGGTGAAACCTCATCTCTACAATAAAAAAACCAAAAAAATTAGCCGGGCGTGGTAGCGCACGCCTGTAGTTCCGGCTATTCGGAAGGCTGAGGTGGAAGGATCGCCGGAGCCCAGCAGGTGGAGGTTGTGGTGGCCGGAAGCGGCCACTGCACTTCAGTCTGGGTGACGGAGTGAGATGCCAACTCAAAAAAAAAAAAAAAGCAAACGTTTATTTGTATAAGCCTTACAAAGTCCACCTATTAAGATACTTACATAAAAATTCTCTTATTTAGTATCATTAATACCATTTCATATATAATACATAATCAGCTATTTTAAAAGAATTAAGGAGCCTAAAGGTAAGGCATGAAAGAAACTCTAGAAGGGCTACAAAACTGCTTATGCTTGAGATGACACACCTGTCGATCCACCTCTGGGAGTAGTAAAAGCAGTCGCTGTTGGCAATCTCCAGGAAGGACTGAAAAGGTGTGTTTGTTGATCAGTGCTCGTAGATTTGTATTAACCAGAATGGAGTCTGGAGTCTCAACATCAATGTCGGCACATTTAGTTCTTTTCATTTGCCCTACAAAAACATGGAAGAGAATAATTTGGGCCACCCTCACAGCCCTGTTTCCACCCAAAGCATCGCTTTCTG
This sequence comes from Tarsius wallacei, assembly GCA_963574415.1. Lineage (NCBI taxonomy): Eukaryota > Metazoa > Chordata > Mammalia > Primates > Tarsiidae > Tarsius > Tarsius wallacei. The sequence continues at coordinate 29,915 of CAUYQG010057906.1, forward strand.
TGTAGTACAAAAAAGTCACTTGTAAGTACTTAAAATATCACAGTGTGAAGAAGGTATCGCTTGAGAATCTCAGGAATTTCTTCTAAGACTAACAAAACAAGTTTTATTCATTTATAGAGGATGAAAGAATACAATTTATCTTCTCTGCAAAAATAGATCAAGGTCTATAAAAGTGGGTCTTCTGCCATACTAAAACTGCATTTTATGTTTGAGACTAGATTATTTCTGAAAAGAAACTGAAGAAGTTCATGCTAAATGACACGTACAAAGAATATCTCAAAAATAGAAAACCCAAATATACAAATCATACTGACACCCTTTTCCTCTTCCCATGAGAACGTAAATTAAAATTTTACTGATTTTAATTTACACTTGCTAACAATGTTATGATTAGAATAGCTTAGCAATTTCAGAAAATCTGTCTACAATCAGAAGGTTACAATCTTTCAAAGAACAGATTTGAGTACCCAAAGAATTAAAATGTAAATTTATATATTTAATTATACATGTAAACAAAAGACTAACTTGGAAAAAAATTTGCAAGCCATGACAAAGGTTACTGTTCTTTATAGGTAAAGTGCATTTACAAATCAATTTAAAAAAAGACAAATAACACAAAGAGAAAAGTGAGGAAATGAAACTAACAAGTAATTAATTCATAGTCCACTATCATAGGCAGACACTAAGATACTAATATTTTTTTAAATGCAATTTAAACTAATGAATACAAAAATTATTTGCCTATCAAAATGGCAACTATTGTAATACAGTGAGAGAAATATGCAGGGAAAGAGGTAAAAAGCACTTTCAAATGCTACTGGTGGGGCTGAAATCAAAATTATTTTACAGAAGGATATTTTACAATATCCAGCAAAATGTCAATGTCCATAGGACTCTAAGACTCAGAAATTCTACATTTAGAATGAAGAATTTGTACAAAGCTATGTGGGCACCCTCTGCTTCCTTTCCAAAGCACAAGCAAAAGTAATTCTTTTTTTGATAAAAGGATTTCTGAAGTTAGGCTCATAGGATCCCTACAAATTAAAATCCAGCCTTACCTCACAAAGATCACTCAACAGGTCAGAAATTATGCCACTACAAGAGAATCATCAAAAACCAGAAATAATAGGTTTAGACCTATAAGTACTGAAGCTATCAGTTATGTAGAATACAAAACAACTTTGTATAAAATGTTTAAAGAAATAAAGAATGCAATTACAAAAAGAAGGACAAAATCAAAAAATGGCAGACTTTTAAAAAAAAAATGAGGGCCGGGCTCGGTGGCTCAGCCCGTAATCCCACGCTTTGGGAGGCCGAGGTGAGTGAATAGCCTGAGCCCACAGGTTCGAGACCCGCCTGGGCAACTTGGCAAGACCTCATCTCTACAATAAATCAAAAATTAGCCAGAAATGGTAGCATGCGCCTGTAGTTCCAGTTACTTGGAAGGCTGAGACAGAAGGATCGCCGGAGCCCAGCATGTCAAGGCTGCGGTGGTCGAGAGCGTGCCACTGCACTCCAGTCTGGGTGACAAAGCGAGACTCCAACTCAATAAATAAATAAATAAATAAGTAATAAATGAGACTCTATAAATGTAAAATAAAACTGTTAAAATCAGACACTATGATTGGCTTAAACAGCAGTTTGTACAATGTTAAAGAGGGGGTTGTAACCTAGAATATACAGCCAAACAATTTACCTAGAATGTGAGAGAAAAAAATGAATTTAGAGAGATTTAGCAAAAACATAAATGACAGAATGAGAAAGTCTAACAAATAACTGATTGAAGACCAAGAATGAGAAGATTAAGAGAATGGAACAAAGGCAATGTTCAAATAATTGGCAGTTGTACATTTACCAGAACTGATGAAAACTACAAACCTCAAGCTATACAAGTGTAACATATTTCAAGAAGGATTAAAAAAAAAAAAAAATCCGTGCTCAGACCCAGCATAGTAAAAGTGTTTATCAAAGACAATAGCTTGAAACATCCACAAAGAAGGAAAAGATTACCTAATAAAGGGAACCAAAGAGCATCAGTAAAGTTAACAACAAAGGAATTTAGAATAAAAAAGAAAATAAGTATAAAATGTTGGGAGAAAATAACCATCAACCTACAAAGACATGTCCACAAAACTATCCTTCAAGAATGAATATGGGCTGGGCTCAATGGCTCGGCCTGTAATCCCAGCACTTTGGGAGGCCGAGGTGAGTGGAGTGCCCTAGCCCGCAGGTTTAAGACCCACCCAGACAACTCGGCGAGACCTCATCTCTACAGTAAATAAAAAAAAATTAGCCAGGTGTGGTAGTACACGCCTGTAGTTCCAGCTACTTGGGAGACTGAGGCAGAAGGATCGCCTGAGCACAGCAGGCTAAGGCTGCGGTGGCTGGGAGCGTGCCACAGCACTCCAGTCTGGGCGACAGAGTAAGACTCCAACTCAAAAAAAAAAAAGAAAAAAAAAAGAAAGAATGAACATAAATCAAAGACATTTATACATATAAATAAAAACTATGGCCATTTGCTACCAAGAAACCTGCTCTAAATAAAATTCTTTAAAAACTGTACTTCAGCAAAGAAAATCACTGGAGAAGGATGGGTTGGGATACAATGCAGAAGGGTAAACATGCAGATGAATCTACATTAACATCATTTATATAAAATAACAGTATTCTAGTATCTGATTTGTGAGGTTAAAAACAAAGTACAGAAATGTTAGATAATAATAATAAGCCCAGACAGAAAAGATTAACACTGAATTGGTGTAAAGTCTTTCCACTGTTCTGGAGGAGAATCAAGATGGTTACTTTTTTTTTTTTGAGGCTGTCGCCCAGGCAGGAGTGCAGTGGCACAGCTCACAGCCACTTCAGCATCAACCTGCTGGACCCAGGCGATACTTCCGCCTCAGTCTCTCAAGTAGCTGGAACAACAGGCGTGCACTACCACGCCTGGCTAATTTTTTGATATATTGTAGAGACAAGGTCTCACCAAGTTGCCCAGGCTGATCTTGAACCCCTGGGGTTCAGGCAAGCAATCCTCTTGCCTCGGCCTCCCAAACTGCTGGAATTATAGGTGTGAGCCACTGTGCCTGGCCTAAGATAGTTACTTTTAAGAATTAAACATGTTTGTCACATGTAACCCCAAAATATGTACAACTATTATATACCAATTAAAAAAAGAAACACATAGTACCATTTAAGAATCATCAACCACTAAAAAAATAAAAATTAAGTGCATACCAAACATAGTAGACAGACAAAAAGGCTAGAAGAGAATTTAAATGTACAAAAAGCACCCCCAAAACAAAAAAACTCAATAAAACCAAAACAACTTTTCAGAAATTTTTTAAAAGAATAAGAAAGGAAACAAGAAATATAGCATTAGGACAAAAAGCAATAAAAGACTGTAGAAACAAGTTCAAATATATTAACAAACACAGTAAATGTTATATCTAATTGAGATACTGTTACATTGGATTAAAACTAAAACAAGGAAAATTCAACTAGCAATATGCTGCTTAAAGAGAGTTACACAAAGCACAAGGACACAGATATGAAAAGTCATACACCAGGAAAAACTAAACAAAGGTAAGCTGGTATACATTTAGAAATATCAAACAAAAGACATTTTAAGTAAAAAGGTTTATTAATGATTGATAAAGTCAATAAATAATGATAAAGAATTCACTCTACCAGATACATTTTAAAACATAAAAACATCTCATGTAAAATAACTTCAAAACATGTGAAATAAAAACTGACAGAGCCAGGCACAGTGGCTCATGCTTGTAATACCAGCCTTTTGGGAAGCTGAGGCTAGAATATTGCCTGAGACCACGAGTTTGAGACCAGCCTGGGCAACTGGGCAACATGGTAAGAACTTGTTTCTATAATAAATTAAAAAATTAGCTGGGCATGGGGGCATGCACCTGTAGCCCAAGCTACCTGGAAGGCTGAGGTGGAAGGATTGCCTGAACCTAGCAGGTGGAGGCTGCAGTGGCTGTGATCATGCTACTGCATTCCAGCATGGGGGACCGAAAGAAAAAAAGAAAAAAAAAAAAAAAAGATGACAGAACACCGGGAGAACTGGACAATTCTATTGGGAAAGGCGATTTCAACACATCGCTCTTAATTATTAATAAATCAAGCATAGCAAAAACAACCCCCAAAACAAAGCTGAATTATTTCAGATTAGCAAGCTTGATCCAATAAACAGAATTCTTTGTTAAGCAACTAAAATACACTTATAAAATTCAATATCATTAGGCCAAAAAAGTAAGTCTCAGTAAATTTCAAGTAACAGTAGTGGCAGCAACAATGACTGCAGCAGCAAACACTTGTATAGGGGCTTCCTAAGTGCCAGGCACTATTCTAAGCATTTGTATGAATTAACCCATTTATTTTTCACACAACTTTATAAAGCAGGTAAGTATCACCACTGCATTTACAGATGAAGAAAGTGAGGCTAAGATACAATAATTTGCCCAAATTACACTATTACACTGTTGGTGCAGGAACTTAAACCCAGACATTTTGGTTTTAGAGTCTGTTGTTTATCACTATACTGCACAGGTATTATACAGCCCATGATTTCTGACCAGAAAGTATTTAAGAGTACATAAAGAGCCGGGCTCGGTGGCTCAGCCTGTAATCCCGCGCCTTTGGGAGGCTGAGGTGAGTGGATTGCCTGAGCCCGTGGGTTCGAGACCCACCTGGGCAACTTGGCGAGACCTCATCTCTACAATAAATAAAAAAAAATCAGCCG
>CAUYQG010057916.1:0-20109 GCA_963574415.1 Tarsius wallacei
TGCTGTCACTCTTGTGGAGTGGCATTGTGAACCAGACATATCTCCCCCAAGCAGCGTCTGTCTCCATAGAAGCAACAAACACAAATAACCAGGATACAAAGTTGAATAAAACCAGAGGTCATGGGACTGAGCGCAGAGAACACCAGGCAAACTGTCTGGGGTCGGGAGCTGGAGTCCTACCTACCTTGATATGTGGACCTAGCCAAGACCCTGGATTTCTTTGAGAAGCCCTTTTCGCATCTGTAAAATGAAACCTTGATCTTTAAGTTTCCTTCCAGCTAAAATATTTTAAATGCCCAAGCACTAGAGAGACAAAACAGTTGGTGGGGGGACAGCAGGACCAGATTAATTCCGCCTAGGTTTCACAGAGCGGGCAGCATTTCACAGAGGGGGCAGCATTTGACGCACAGATTTCCATAAGTAGTAATGCCTATATGTGAATAATTATAATACAAGCAGGTCATACTCCATGGTCACACTCCTTAGGCTTGAAACAACTTTTGATGTGGGACTAGTGACAATGCAGGAGTCAAGGAAGAGGGTCTGGGTAGCTGAAGTGGCCATGGCATTATAACGCACAAGGAGGGCAGGCCGCTGGCCTATTTGCTACTCCAACTCTCCGCAGCAGAGAGTGTCCAAGGCCCAGACAGAGTCTGAGAAGGAGCCCCATGGGAATCCACTCCCTTCCACTCACCCGCCCAGCTCAACTGGCCCTATTCTCAGGAGGGCCTTCCGCCTGGCCTGGAAGCAGCTTTGGGAAATAATTCATTGTGCGATTCCCAGCAAAACCCTTCCTCCAAGTCACTTCAACAGTCAACCCTAAAAACACTGGTGAAGACTCAACTTTGAAATCGACATGTGCGTAGGAATAGATGAAAATCATTGATGAAACACAGCTTCAGTCACAGCCCCAGAAAAAGTCCTCTCCAAATAGAATGCAAACGGCTTTTGGATTGTGGCCTCAAAAGGGAATCAGAGAGATGAGAGTTCTCCGCCTGGTAGCGGAGCTGCACCTTCCTCCAGCATAACACCACTAGGAATCTGCCCCCACCCGATTTCCCGAGTGCTGTGATGGGAGGGGCCTGAGGCAGTCACGCGTGCACACGGCATCAACCGAGCCCCTCGGCAGCCCCTCCAGCTGCCCCTCCACTGGCTTCTATTGCCCTCCACCACGTCTCGTTCGGATGCATTTCAGTCCGTTCCCATATCCTGGCTCAGCACTTGGCAGAGCCAGAAGACAACCACAGAACGACCATGACGATGACAAAGCCATTTTAAGAAAAGACAAGCACTGGGAAGGACACCCTGCAGCGGCGTGGTGCAGCGGCCGCCCCGAGCCTCTGCAGACAGTCACAGCGCTTTGGAAGCTGCCACCTCCAGGACGCCCAGAGACAGGAGAGCGCTCGGCGCCGAGGACGCCGGGGAAGCTCGGGCGGGTCACGTGCCGCGCCGATCCCCGAAGTGCGCTCGGCCCTACTGACGTAACGATTCGAGAATTTAAAAGTCCCGAACTCGGAGGAAATCCAGCGCAGTCTTGCCGCCAGCCCACGCGGCGCCGTGGCCCGTCGGGGGACCCAGCGAGCCCGGGGGCAAGGCGCGGAGGCCGCCCCGAGGCGGGGACCTCAACCCTGGCGGGGACCCCGGCCACGGGCCCCCGCCGCGGACGCGCGCCCGGCCAAGGGTTCGGGCCCCCGCGCCCCACGAGAGGGAAGCAGCCCCCGGGGCCCGAGGGCTCCCCGCAGACACGCTCCTCTGCCAGCCGGGGACACAAATGTGGGGTCAGCCACCTCTCCACCCTCCACCGGTCCCTGCTGGGGAAGGCTGAGATGGGTGGGCTTCGGCTGCTCCTCCCAGCGCGCCTTTGTGCGGTGGCCAGGGTCTCGGGGACGCCGGTCTCCTCTTGACCCCGGCCGCCCGCCCGCCCGCGCGTGGCCGCGGCACTTACCCGCCCGGGGTGGCCGGGGACGGCCCGATCGGAGCCGCCTGCCTTCGGGGACGCGGCCGCCCAAGAGCCCCGGGGCGGCGGGTCTTCTCGCGCCCGGCGGCGGCGCGGCGCGCGGAGTCTCCACGGCCCGGCTGGCCTCGGGAAGCAAAGTTTCGCGGGGCGGCGGCGCGGGCGGGCGCGGGCACTGCGCGGCTCCCCGGAGGGCGCGGGGAAAGTTGCAGCACAAAAGGCCAATGGCTGGGCGAGCGGCGGCGGCCGGGCCAGGCTCCTCCCCCCGCCCGGGGCGCTCCGAGCCCGGCCCGCGCGCGGCCAGCTGCTCGCGCGGGGCGCCCGCCGCGCTCTCCTCCCCGGCCGGGAATGCGCGGGGCGGCCCGCGGCGCGCCGGGGACCCGCGGCCTCCGGGAGCCTTGGAGTCGTGGAATTCGCGAGCGTTCTTCGTTTTTCCACGGCGCCCTCCACTGCGTATGGCAACGCGCGTGAAATGACCGCGAAGGTCAAGTCCAGGCCCGTGGCCCGGCTCGGCGGGCCCCGCGTCCTCCGCGGGGATGGCCCGCCTGCAGCCCTGGGAGCCTCAGAAAGAAGTCGGGATGGAGCGGGGCCTCGCTGGTGCCTGGAGCCAGATTCTCGCCCCCCCCCCACCTGTCTCGTCTCGAGAATGCTTAGCCACAGGTTCTTAGCATGGGCTGTGCTGTACGGTGAGCAAAATTCGCTCACGAGCGTTCTCTTGGGCTGCTGCACGCTGTGAAGAAGGCAGAGGCTGAGTTCTAGCCACTTCTCGCTGTGGTGTTTCTAGGGATCCTGTGTGTTTCTATTGGTTTGTGAGTTTGTTCGTCTGTTTTGGCCCGAAGTTAACTCCTTCACTAACATGGGCCTTACGCCCAGAAGTGGAGCTTACCTGCCAGCACCATTGCATATCACCTTTACTCTGGAAGTTTCTGCAGCTAGGCCCCAATCGAGAAGGCCCCGTGACTATATATGGACATCAGTCTTCCTATTTTAAGTTCGTGTCACAGAAAGCATTGCTCTAGATAATGTACTCAGGGACCAAAGGGCAAGAGACTCCCAGTGACTCAATGCTTCCTTTTCCTCTTTTTAAAGAAACATGTCTAAGCCTCGATGGTCCCCAATGAGGATTCACTGTAGAATAAAAAAATACACTTTCCTGCTTTCCATGAAAATATTGTTTTTAAATAACACAGTGTTTCTAAGAGTCACATTTCTGATGGAAATTTAAATAGATTCCTGTTCACATACTTATCATGGGCTTCCTAGTAGTGTGTGTCCATTTCACAGATGTGATAACTGGGACCCGAATAGGCTAATTTGCTTAAATGTATTCCATCAGCTACCGGTGAAGTAGAATTGAAATGCGAAGTCTTCAGAGTTCTTGCTCCCTAATCCTAGGTCACGCCCACTTATGGTAAAAAATAAATAAAGAAATAAATATATGTATATATACATACACACACACACACACACACACACACACATGCACACACATATATATATACATATATATATCTCCTAATCACCACGTTGTAAGCTCTAGCACTCCAACTGTGCTAAGCGCTAAGATGAAGTGCCATCCCTTTCAGGTAAAACAAGCCCCACCCCACCCCAGTGGACAGATGCACATCCTTCATGACATAGGAAGGTAGCACTATGCTTTGAAGCCTACTGGTAGGTTGGTGTGGTCAGCAAAATGAAGCCTCCCCCAACCGCTTCCCAGAGAATGTCCTCAACTTAATCCCCAGAGTCTGTGAATATGCAAAATTATCTGACAAAGAGGAATTAAGGTTGTAAATGGAATTAAAGTTGCTAATCATCTGACCTTAAAATAGAGGTTGTCCAGGATTTCCCAGATGAAGCCACTGTAATCACAATGGTCCTTCTAACTGAAGAAAGTGGAAGAAGAGGGTCAGAGAAAGAGATATGACTGTGGAAGCAGAGTTGAAGAGAGATTTGAAGATGCTGGCTTTGAAGAAGGAATGAAGGGACCATGAGCCAGGCAGTGCGGAAGCCTCTAGAAGCTGGAGAAAGCAAGAAAATGAATTTCCCTTTGGGCTTCCAGAATGGAACACAGCCCTGCTGAAACCTTGATTTTAGCTCAGTGAGACCCATGCTAGTCATTTCACCCACAGAACTCTAAGAAAATAAATGTGTGTTGTCTTAAGTCAAAATTACTAATTTTGTGGTAACTTATTTGCAGCAGCAACGGGACATAGGGACCGAATACAGTAGGTACATGGTTATTACTGTGATTTAATCCCCTCTTTGAAGGATTTTAAGGAAATATCTTGGATTTCATGAATGTCTCCAGCATCTAAGAGCATTCAGGGGAACCACTCTGAGGAAGGCTGGCCTCAGCAGCTCTCTGAGGTGTCCCCAAGCTCAGGCAGAGCAACGGTCTTGGGCCGTCGGCATTCAGACAGAGCCATGGTCCCATGAAGGGCATACTCATTAGAAGATGAATTCAAGCCGGGCCTGGTGGCTCACACCTATAATCGCAACACTTTGCAAAGTGGAGGTGAAAGGATTGCCTGAGCCCAGGGGTTTGAGACCAGCTTGGGCAACTTGGCAAGACTTCGTCTCTACAACAAATCAAAAAATTAGCTGGACGTGATGGCAAGTCTCTGTAGCCCCAGCTACTTGGAAGGCTGAGGCAGAAGGATTACCTGAGCCCAAGTAGGTCAAAGCTGTGGTAGCTGGGATCATACCACTGCACTCAAGCCTGGGTGAAAGAGTGAGACTCTGACTCAAAAACAAACAAAAAAGCCCAGAATATGAATTCAAGGACTTTCAATATCACAAAGGACTGAGATCCAAATCTCACTCTATGACAGAGACACAACCACACTAGAAATTCTCAGCCAATCGAGCCTTGGTCCTCGGCACAACCAGAAATGTTGCCTGGACAATGAACCTGAAACTATGGTAAATGAGCATTGCCGTCTCCTCTTGCTCCAAGTCAGTTTAACAACATAATAATGGTACAAAAAAGGACAGATGCATGCTTGTGCCCACTGTCTTGGGATACCTGAAAGCTGTAGAAGACTGACTCACAGGCAGCAAAAATGTGCCTTAGAATTTGCATTCATAGCTGAATCTTTACTGTCCTAAGGATTCCTTGGGTCTGAGTTCCAGGTTATGGTCTCTGCAACCATGCGATATGCATGAGTATTTGCAGCAATGCCCTAGTGCAGTAGACAAAGAACAAACCTCCTTGCTGGGGGCTGTGAGTCTAAATCAAAGTTCATATATCTGATTTGTGGACCCAAATAAAAGCTTAGGAATGTCAGGACCCAGAATTATAGCACATTGTCCTCAGAGAATCATAGGGTGTCCCAGTAGGGGGTTCACACATGCAAACAGCATAAACTTCCCAAGGCTAAAGAGGTATCATTTAGTTATTCAAAATCACCTATGAGTACGACTATGTCCCTGGTCCCGTGCAAACCTCTAGGGTTAAAAAGTCAGATGTGATGTGGTTTCTGTGCTCATTCCTACAGTCAAACAATGAAATGGCTACCACACAACAGAGACAGAAAAGGAATGTTTAAACCAGCCTTGGAAGAGGTATTTTCCAGAAGAGGGAATACTTAGGCTGAGTTTTAGAGGATACTTGGTTATTACCATATTAGGATTTCTCAGATTAGAGTATTTTAACGGCTATACATATAAAGCCTATCAGGAAAAAGACATCATTAGCACACCAAACCCATAATTTCACAGACGCTGCCTAGCAATACACTGAAACAAAATGAAACCATTTGAAGAAAGATAGTAAGCAGATAATCATACAAGTAACATACAGACATGGTAAATGTCATGAGGGTGGTCCATGAGTGACAGGCACTGGTGGGATACTGAGTGGAAAACAAAAGAGGATGTGGACCAGAAGAAGACAAATAGAATATTCTAGATAGTGAGAATTAAATATCTTCTTGAATATACCCAATAACTTGTAATAAGGAAGTATATGACTAAGTAAGTCAACAAATATTTGAGTACCTATCATTTGCTATGTAATTCTCAGCTGTCTGGTGAGCCCTGCAAGAAGGCTTGGTTTCCTGACCTCAAGGAGACCACCACTCCAGGAGCTGGACAAACACCAGTAAAGAGACTAAAATCTCTTCCCTCATAGAGAATAACTTCTAGATAAATAAAAAAGGTCACCTTCATTAAGTACCAAATAGAAGCAAAGCCAATCAGGGCCATGGGCTGTTTTAATCTTTTAATGCCTGCGTTCTGTCTCTTGAAAGAGAGTGTGGTCTCCTTGAGGTCAGGAAACCAAGCCTTCTTGCAGGGCTCACCAGGCAACTGGTGGGCTGGGCCTTACTATCTAGAATATTCTATTTGTCTTCTTCTGGTCCACATCCTCTTCTGTTTTCCACTCAGTATCCCACCAGTGCCTGTCACTCATGGACCACCCTCATGACATTTACCATGTGACTCCCAGTCCAGTGCTCATCATCTTCCATCCTTCCTCTGTCCTAGAGGACAAGTCCTCTCCTCTGGAGTCAGCCTCCCCCAGCTCTATGGTTCAAGACCTTCCTGCCCTTGTGGCTCTTCTGCAGGGCAGCATCTCAGAACTTCACCCAACCACCAAGAACTCAAACTGAAAGGCAATTTGGGGCCTAGAATATTCTCCCATCATCTGCCTGTTTTGAAGAGTGACAAAGATATTGACAACTTTCACTGTGCCTTCCTCACTTAATAATTGGGGGAAAAAAAGAGGTAATTGAAAACATTTTTTAAAAAATAACTACTATAGGCTGGGCACAGTGGTTCACATCTGTAATCCCAGCACTCTTAAAAGCTGAGGCGGGAGGATTGCTTGAGCCCAGGAGTTGAGGTCAACCTGGGCAACATTTCTACAAAAATAAAAATAAAAATAAGTAGCCAGGCATCATAGTGTGCATCTGTAGTACCATCTAATCAGAAGCCTGAGGTAGGGTCACTTGAGCCCAGGAGTTCAAGAATGTGGTGGGTCACTACATTCCAGCCTGAATGACAGAGTGAGACCCCCCACCCCCCGAAAATAACATTTTAAAAAAAAACACACTATAGGTCGGGCTCAGTGGCTCAGCCTGTAATCCTAGCACTTTGGGAGGCTGAGGCGAGTGGATTGCCTGAGCCCACGGGTTCGAGACCAGCCCGGGCAACTTGGCGAGACCTCGTCTCTACGATAAATTTAAAAATCAGCTGGGCACGGTAGTGCGTGCCGGTAGTTCCAGCTACTTGGAAGGCTGAGGCGGAAGGATCGCCAGAGCCCAACAGGTCGACTGGGGCGGCCATGAGCATGCCACTGTACTCCAGTCTGGGCGACGGAGTGAGACTCCAACTCAACACACACACACACACACACACTATATAGTATTAGGTAATACTTGTGAACATTGCCCACATAGCTGGCACTCTGCCAAGTGGTTTCCATCTTTTCTGTGTCATTTAGCTCTCACAAAGAAGCGATGTGATAGGTAAACTATTGTCCTTGGTTGACAATGGAGGAAAGTCACTTATCTGGAGGTCACACAGGCTGTGTATCTGCACAACCCAAACTTCTCAACAGTCCACAGAGATGAAGAACTAAACTTCGGGTTATTTCTATATACTTGGATGTGTCAGGAGAGGAAAAGGCCATGAGGAGCCCAGGCCGAGTGCCCAGCTCCACCATAGGAGCTCTGCCCTCCCTCTAATAATATAAGATCCATTTCACTAGTGAGCTCTGAGGAATTTTTTTTTCTAAAAGGAATCACGGCTTTAGGCTTCTGAGCTAAGTCCTCACATTCCATGAAGGGCTGTGCAAGCAGCAAGATACATTCCTGAATTGCAACCCAGTAAAACCTGGTTGTAGGGCAGGGCGTATTTGCAGACGGGATTCAGGCCTTCTAAAAATTCAGCCATTACCTCCGCCCATGCTAAGATGAAATGTCAGCCTGAACCCAAAATACACACAAGGAAAAGTGTGGGGGCAGCTTTGCACACAGCTCTCAGCCTCGGGCACACAAAGCCCACTTCACAAAGCCCCGCACACCTAGCTCCGCTACTCCAGGGGCCAATGTGCTCCTGCGCCTGAACTCGACCTAGTCCCATTTTAAACTTATCTTTGTAGGAAGCATAGCTCTGCCTGCTGTACCATCTTCCTTGGCAGAAGAACACCCTTCTCTAGGAGCCAGTCCGATGTCTGCATGACATCAGGGCAAAGGTGAAAAATAAAACATTTAATGGAACAGCTGTGGTAGTTCTAGGGTCTGACAGGGCCAGGAGTGAGGAGTGGTTACAGAGTTCAGTTCAGCCTACTCGCATGTGGTAATGATCACATAGATGTCTTACTCCCACCAGACAAATAAGCACTCCAAGGCTGAGTGCTGGTTTGATTTGCTTCTGCATCCCTTACACCAGTGGTTCCCCATTCTGTAAAATCACCCGGGGAGCTTTTGAAGTCTACTATACCCAGTCTATTAACCCCATGTTAATCAAATCGGAAACTCTGGGGTAGCATCCAGACATTAATATTTTGTAAAACTCCCTGGGAGGTTTCAGTGTGCAGACAAGGTTGAGAATAGTGCCTTAGATTTTTGCAATTCAAAGGATGGTCCATGGACCTAAACTCTAATGCATGAAGAGTCACTGGGTGCCTTGTTAAAAATACAGTCATACACTGGTTAAAGAAAATGTGGCACATATACATGATGGAATATTATGCAACCATAAAGAGCAACAAAACCATGGCCTTCACAGCAACATGGATGCAGCTGGAGACCATCCTACTAAGTGAACTATCACAGAAACAAGTGATTACCATGTGTTCTCACTTGTAAGCGGGCCCTGATTACTGGTCACATGAGCACAAGGGTGAGATTGGCAGACGTTGAACAATGCTAGGGAAGGAAGGAAGGGAAAAGGGAGGGGAGGCAGGAGGCAACACATTGTGTACCCTGTCCACTAGCAGGGGGAGAGGGCCAGCTAGAAGCTCAAACTTCACCCACATGCAACTTACTGTATAGTAAATCCTTGTAACCCACAACTCTAAAATTAAATAACCACGTTTCCGTCAGTGATAGACCACGTCTCCAATGGCGATCCCATAAGGTTATCATACTGTATTTTCACTGTACCTTTTCTATGTTTAGATACACAAGTACTTACCATTGTGTTACAACTGCCTACAGTTTCAGCACATGAGCACACCATACAGGTTTGTAGCCTAGGAGCTATGAGCTGTACCACACAGTTTAGGTGTGCACTAGGCTGTACCATCTAGGCTTGCGTAAGTTCACTTTATGATGTTTGCACAATGATGAAATCGCCCAACAATGCATTTCTCATCTCTCCATTACTAAGCAACACATGACTTTGCAGGTTCTAACTCAGCAGGTCTGGGGTGGCACCTGAGGCTCTGCAATTCTAGCAAACTCCCGGACGATGCCAATGTTTCTGGGATAAGGAATCACATTTTGAGGTCCTAGAGCTGTGGCTCTCCAGGAATAAGTTTTGCCCCGGCCCCCCTCCTCCAACCCCCCACCCTCCACCCCGACATTTGACAGTATCTGAAGACATTTTCTTATTGTCATGGCTTGGGGGATGCTACTGGCATTTGGTGCTGCTAAACACCCTACTATGCCCAGGATAGCCCCCACAACAGTTATCCAGCTCCAAATGTCAATAGTGCTGAGGATGAGAAACCCTGCCTAGAGCACCTAGCATTGGACCTTTATGTAGGAAGCCCCCAGTTTCAGTGAATGAATGAATGATTTAGAACTATGATGATTTTGTTGTTGTGTTGTTCAACTAGCTTGGCCAACAGATTTTTATTTCTCTTTTGAGAGAAGCACCAAATAGACACACTCTATCCACTGGACAAAACAGAATCATTTTATAAACATTTGCTGTGGGCCTGCTATGTGTGGCCCTAATGACCAGGGACCAGACAACAGTCCCTGCCCTCAGAGGGCTCATTCTTCAACACTGGCAGACATTCATTGAGCACTCACTCGTGCCAGCCCTGGTCAAGCATTTATCATGCACTGTCACATTGAATCCTTATGAGGTAGGTACAAATTTTATATCCATTTTACAGATAAAGAAACTGAGGCCTCAAGAGACTAATATGACCAAGGTCATGCAGTAGGTGGCAGATTTGAACCCAGATCCATCTAGCTCAAAACACCCAAGATCCTCTGCAGAGGATGAATTCCCATTCAACAAAATGCAATGCATTGGTCCCTGTCTTAAAATGGTGGTCAGAAAGGATCTCACCACCACCTTGGTGGGAGGCAGGGGGACGTCTAGGGAGTTGGAGGGTTGAAAGGGCTCCACAAAACTACATTTGTCTGAACCTGTACTGTCTCTTGAACCAGAATGCGGTCCCATCCAAGCTACAAGCAGGAAGACGAGCAAGGCAGGCAGAGGGGTCACCAGAGACAAGGGCACGTAGGTCTGGCCCCCATCTCAGCCACGCTGGAGTTCCTGCCTCTGATGCTTTTGAAGTCTGGGCCTGCCTCTGCATTTCCACCTACCTCCACAATTTTATACCAAAGGAAAAAGGATTTAGAAAAGAAGACAGAAAATGGCTCTTGATAGACTTGAGAGCCAATGGCTTCCCAAGACTGTCAGAAAGGCGTGGGGGAAGAAAAACAACTTTCCTGCTCAAGTCAGTCATGATTCCCAAATGCAAAACGCAAAGGGAGTTTCTGAAAGCAAAAAAAATTCCTCCCATTGAAAACTATGTCTACATTCCATTTTTACAGAATCCACGAAAGATGAAATATGAACCAGATAGGAGGTACAAACAACAATTCAACAGGGAGCTGGCGGTTTTCAACAGATAAACTTCCCATCGACGTGTAAGTCAAACCTAAAGCCTGCAATGGCCACTAAAAGTGTTTTATCTCTCCAGGATTCACGGCCCAGTTGTTTGTAAAGAAACTTGAAATGGACCATTGCACCCTCTGAAGGTTTCCTCAACAAACTGCCCACACTGACACACTCAGCTAGGAGATGAAACTCAATTTTCAGCAGAACTTTCTCCTGTTGAACTCCAATCCGAGACTGTCCTCCTCATCAGCGGCCACACACTCCCCACATCGTGATGAATTCAGGAATCTGCAAGCGCTGGCCCAGCTGGCTGCTCTTAGCAGTTTTCCTCTGATCCGACTGCAAATGCTATTAGCCAAGCAAAGGAAAGCCAGGGCCACACAATGCAGAGCCTGCAGCTTAACTCATTTTGCAAAAAGCTGAAGCAAGCCTCCATAGGCCAGCTTTCTCAAGTCACATCTTAAGGGCAGCATTACTTGAAACCGGCTGGGCTCGGTGGCTCAGCCTGTCATCCCAGCACTTTGGGAGGCTCAGGCAAGCGGATTGTCTGAGCCCGCGGGTTGAAGACCAGCCCGGGCAACTTGGCAGGACCTCATCTTTACATAAAGCAAAAATTAGCCAGGCGTGGTAGTGCATGCCTGTAGTTCTGGCTACTTGGAAGGCTGAGGATCGCCGGAACTCAGCAAGTAGATGCTGGGGTGGCCGGGAGCGTTTTGCTGCACTCCAGCCTGGGCGACAGAGTGAGAATCCAATTCAAAAAAAAAAAAGATTCCTTGAAACCACCACCACCTCCAGAAAATGATCTAGAACATCAGCTCATGCTGGGCTCATCTTGGTGTGTTTTCTGTGAATGGCAAAGGTATTGCTTGCTCACTAGAGTGCCGGGGCATTGTTGAAAAGAGCACCGGCCTTGGGGCCACAGAACTGCGTTCTAAGTGAGTCAGACCAGGGGCTCCCTGACAGGCTGTGTGGCCTTGAGGAAGTCCCATGCTCTCTCCGGGTCTCAGGTCTCTCATTTATAAAAGGTCTTTGGTTCTGTCATCTCATGACTGTAAATGCCTGAGTCAGGTGTGAGGTGGCACCCAGCTCAAAGGCACGCATCCCTGCTCCTGGGCCTCTGGAGTGAGAGGAGCCTCTGCCCAGCCTTCTGCATCGGTGGGCCAGAAAGGCACTCTGGTCATGACTGAGACCTACGCCCAGACCTGGCCTTCCCACCCTTCCCCAAATTCTCACCGTCTGCCCACTCTGGCCATCCATGTTTCAATACCAGCTCCTTGGTCACTTCCAGGAAGGGTCTCCTCCTCCAGCTATTGTGCTATGGCATCCAGTAGGCAGGCAGGGCCAAACAACTTTCCACCCTGTCCCTGCCTCCAGGATTTTGGGATGGGCTAGCAGCTCAAACAGTCGAGGCAGGCAGTCCCATGGATGCACAGGGCACTTGCTTCCCACAGAGCCGGCTGGCTGTGCTCCCCACACAGGCACACCCCCGCCCACTAATGGTAGCTTGCAGCCTCTTTGCAGCCGCTCCCGGCAAGAGGTTAACCCCAAAGTCCTGGTTTCCACAAGGAAGGGAATGCATTCCCCATGGGTGCCAGATGCCTCAGCCTTGCATCCAATACGATATTGCAACACTGAAGGCCACCCTTGTTGGGAGACTGGGCTACAGGATGAGAGGAAGCATTAAAGGGCAGCGGCACATTCCAAAAAATCTGGGGCAGATGTACATGAACCTCAGCAACTTTCAACTAGCCCATGTGTACAAAGGTGTTTTCCACTAACCTACCTACGAACGGTACTATCAATATTAACAATAAAAATAGTAAAATAAAATAGTAATAATAAAATTAAAATAATAAAATAAATACCGATCACCCCAGCACTTTAGGAGGCCAAGACAAGAGGATTGCCTGAGCCCAGGAGTTTGAGACCAGCCTGGGCAACATGGCAAGATCTCATCTCAACAATAAATCAAAAAATTGGCCGGGTATGGTGGCATAGGCTTGTAGTTCCAGCTACTTTGAAGGCTGAGGGGAAAGGATCACCTGAATCCAGCAGGTTGAGGCTCTGGTAGATGTGATCATGCCACTGTACTCCAGCCTGGATGACAGAGTGAGACTCCAACTCAAAATAATAATAATAATAATATAAAAATTTTTTAAAATAGGGCAACCCCCTCAGGTCCCCTCCCACTGTGGGAGATTTTCTGTCCTCTCAATAAATAAAAAATAGTAACAATAAAAACAGTAACCCCTGACATTTAAGTGCTTACTGCGTGACTGGCAGGTACTCTGCTAAGCTTTTTACACATGTTGTTTATATGTAGTCTCCACAGAAACTCTGGGTGATGGATCCTAGCATTAGATATATTTTTCAGGCAAGGAAACTGAGGCTTAGAATGACTAAGGAATGTGCTCGAGGCTGAAGAGTTTAACAGCAGATCCAGAAAGCAGATGCAGCC
Organism: Tarsius wallacei; assembly: GCA_963574415.1. Taxonomy (NCBI): domain Eukaryota; kingdom Metazoa; phylum Chordata; class Mammalia; order Primates; family Tarsiidae; genus Tarsius; species Tarsius wallacei. The sequence continues at coordinate 13,224 of CAUYQG010057916.1, forward strand.
ATCAGCCTCCAAAGTGCTGTCTGACCTTATTCTCCGTCACAGGAACCCTCAAACTCACCTGATAGCTGGTTGTGTTTAATTATTCAGCAAACACGTCTGGAGTGCCTACTGTGCGTCACGCAGAGTATCAGGTGCTGGGTAACCAAAAGCTCTTCTCTGTGAGTCTAACATTCCCCAAGAAGTAGAGACACCAAGACCAACTCTATATCAAAATGACCTCATATCCAACCAAACATTTCTAGAAAGACAACTTGGGATTATCATGTCCAGCTTCCTGGTCCTATGAGGGAGGACTCTGAGGCCCAGGCAGACGAAAGACGTGTCGTCCCTTGTAGATTGGCACACAGTGAGTAGACAGGAGCCCATGAACAAATGAGTCTTCAGAAGTGTGCTGAACGCTGGACTGGGAGTCAACAAACCACATCTGTCACTCACCTGCCGCATTCCAGGTTACCTTTCCACCCACCTGACCTTTACTCCAAGCCTCTTTGCTCAGCATGTCCTGAAAGCCCACTTCACTCTTCCCTAATAGGAGAGCCCTCATCATCCCCTCCTAAATACCTGGCTTGGGTGCACAGCGGGGGGGCTGCTGAGCCGGATGCAGGGACAGAGCTGTTCAGAAGAACCCCCCGCAGTTCAGGGACTTTGTCCCTGTCCCTGGCATCTCCACTGCAAGCCCTATTGACCTACAAAAAAGCTGAGGCTTAGTGCAGTCCTATGACCACTCGACACAACCCCTCAAGTGGGAGCTAGGATTTAAACTCTGGCCGCCAATCACCCCCATCTCCGGCCTGATTTCATCCTCAGCCTCACTTCTGGTCCTTCCTCCTCCAGCACTCCCCATCACCTGGGACAGCTACAGGACCCTACTCTCCTCCCCCAAAGGCACTCCTAGCCAGAGAATTAAGCACTGACCCAAGTCCACTGGGGATTAGGGTCCACTCTCATCTCACCCTGCCCACTCTCAGGGCATAGACACACCCCTCCCCTGAGATCTGTGACTCCTGTCACCTTCTGCCAGCCTTGCAAAAGGAAAGGGCATTGAAAGTATCTGTAATCAGACCTGTTTCGATGCCTTCTCTGGGAAAAGAAACACTTTTGCAGTCTACATCTGAGTCAGCAGAGTGCTAAAATATTTAACACTGAACAACTTAACAGGCATTAAGAAAGTAGAGAAGAAAGAAGAGGTGAGAAGCTGTGAGCTGGGGTCTGTTTCTCACCCTGCCAGTTTCTCAGGACAAGAACAGTGCAGAGTCAGACATCAATGGAAAAACTGCATCTCTGCTCATTTGGGTTCCCCGCCAGGCCATGAGAGACACTCTCATAGATGGCCCAGGGAGACTTGTGAGCAGGGAGAGTGTCTCACAAGTTCTGCTGTTTGGAGCCAGTTGATTGGATCACACGGGGCCTTCTTACAATGCCGAGGCCGTCTCAGGTCTGCAGGCCTGGGTGCAAGGTCACACCAGACTGAGTCAAGGCCTCTGGCTGTCCCAGTGGTAAGCCTCCTTGGCCCGGGTGCTGATCCAAGCGCCTGGGCAGTTGTGCCATGAACACACTTCAGCTTCCGCTCTACAGACACAACCAGCTGGTCTTCCCATTTGCAGAGCCATGCCCCGTGGAGAGGAGGGGGTGGCCGGGAAGAAAATGACACTCAATGAGGACAACCAGGTACCTGGGAAGTTATAATTATTATATTATAATTCTATAATAATTATAATTAGTTAAAAGTAAACCACATCAACAATTCGGTTCCTTAGTGACACTAACTTCATTTCAAGTGCTCAGTAGTCACATGTGGCCAGTGGCAGCCATATTGGAAAGCGCAGATATACAAGTTCCAGTCGCTGAAGAAAGTTTTAGTGGACAGTATTGTTTTAGAGAATACCACCCCTAAGATTGCACCTGGCTAGTAAGTTAATGACCAGGGCTCTAAACGTGGATTTGGCCTCTGAAAAACTTTGAAGAAGAGAGGTTATATACCCAGCTGTAATTCTTATTAGCTCTCTGACCTTGAGCAAGCCACCTGTCAGAAGTTCCATTTCCTCATCTGCAAAAGAGTCCATAAATAGTGGCTACCTAGGGGTTGAGGTGAGAATGAAACAGGATGCTGGATGTTAAATTACTTTGACCCAGGGGAGGAAAACATGAAAGGGAGCTTTCACTGAGCACTCGTGGCAGGTGCTCTTAATAAAGTACATCATTTAGTCCATCCTACCAAAGGCAGTCTACAGATGCAACACAATACCCATTAAATTATCAACACCAGCCAGGCGCAGTGGCTCAGCCTGTAATCCCAGCACTTTGGGAGGCCAAGGTGAGAGGATTGCCTGAACCTGGAGGTTCGAGACCAGCCTGGACAACTTGGTGACACCTCGTTTCTACAATTAAAAAATCATAAAAACTAACTGGGAGTGGTGGCATGCGTCTGTCGTTCCACCTACTTGGAAGGCTGAGGCGGAAAGATCACCTAAGCCCAGCAGGTCGAGGCTGCAGTGACCGTGAGCATGCCACTATACTCCAGCCTGGGCAACAAGAATGAGACTTCAACTCAAAAAAAAAAAAATTACCAACATCATTCTTCTCAGACCTGGAAATGACAATATAGAAATTCATATGGGAACACAAATGACCACAAATAGCTAAAATAATCTAGCAAAAGAAACAGAGCAGGAGGTATCACACTTCCAGACTTCAAACTTTACTATAAGGCTACAATAATCAAAGCAGCTTGGTATTGGTACAAGAACAGACATACGGACCAATGGAACAGGATAAAGATTCTGGAATCAAAACCTCAATTTCTCCAACTCATCTTTGACAAAACCTCCAACAACAACCAGTGGGGAGAGGAGAAACTATTCAGTAAATGGTGATGAGAAAACTGGCTGACCACATGCAGAAGATTCAAACAGGACCCCTACCTATCACCATACACAAAAACCAACTCTAAATGGATCAAAGACCTAAACGTAAAATCTCAAACTATAAGAACCTTAGAAAATTCAGGAGACACCCTTATGGAAATTGGAACTGGCAATCAATTCCTGATCAAAACCCCAAGTGCCCATGCCATAAGAGATAAGATAGACCAGTGGGACCTCATCAAACTTAAAAGCTTCTGCAAAGCAAAGTAAACTACTCAGAGAGCAGGAAGACAGGCCACAGAATGGAAAAAAATATTTGCCAACTGTATATCTGACAAAGTCCTAACATCCAGGATCTATAGGAAACTCAAACGTGCCAAAAGAAAAAAAACAAACAGCCCCATTAAAAAGTAGGCAAAAGACATGAATAGACACTTCTCAAAAGAAGATATACAGGCAGCCAACAGACACATGAAAAAGTGCTCAGGCTCACTAATCATCAGAGAAATGCAAATCACAACCACGCTGAGATACCACCTAACCCCTGTAAGAATAGCCATCATTAATAAAACAAACAGATGCTGGCGAGGATGGGGAGAAAAAGGAACGCTTCTACCCTGCTGGTGGGAATGAAAACTAGTGCAACCTCTTTGGAAAATAGTGTGGCAATTTCTGAAAGAACTAGAAATTGACCTTCCGTATGACCCAGCAATCCCCCCACCGGGAATATACCTGGAGGAACTCAAATCATTCTACAAAAAAGGTACTTGCACATGAATGTTTACTGCAGCACTATTCACAATACCAAAAACATGGAACCATGTGGTACATATACACAATGGAATATTATGCAGCCATAAAGAAGGACAAACATATGAACTTTGCAGCAACTTGGATGGACTTAGAGTCTATCATACTCAGTGATCTATCACAAAAACAAAAAACAGAGCCGGGCTCGGTGGCTCAGCCTGTCATCCCGCGCCTTGGGAGGCTGAGGTGAGTGGATTGCCTGAGCCCGCGGGTTCGAGACCCGCCTGGGCAAGCGAGACCTCATCTCTACAATAAATCAAAAAATTAGCTGGGCGTGGTAGTGCGCGCCTGTAGTTCCAGCTACTCGGAAGGCTGAGGCAGAAGGATCATCGGAGCCCAGCAGGTCGAGGCTGCGGTGACCGGGAGCGGCCGCTGCACTCCAGCCTGGGTGACAGAGTGAGACTCCAACTCAAAAAACAAAAAAACAAAAAAAAACAGAGTACCACATGTTCTCACTCATAAGCAAACCCTGAACAATTACCATAATACTTTAAGAAAGGGATACTGGGATACTACCAGGGTGGGGGTAGTGGGGGGGAGGGTGGGGAACACAACATCATTAAGTGTCCCTGATCCCAAACCAGACAAAGTGGGGACCAAAGGGAGGCCCAAACTTTACCTGTATGATGACCACCTGAATACCTAATCCTGAATTGTACCCCGTATCTTTAAAATTTTTTTTTAAATGGCTCAGCCCGTAATCCCAGCACTTTGGGAGGCTAAGGCAAGTGGACTGCCTGAGCCCACGGGTTTGAGACCAACCTGGGCAACCTGATGAGACCTCGTCTCTACGATAAATAAAAAATTAGCCGAGCGTGGTAGCGCCACGCCTGTAGTTCCGGCTACTTGGAAGCCTAAGGCAGAAGGATCTCCGGGGCCCAGTGGGTCAATGCCAAGGTGGCATGAGTGTGCCACTGCACTCCAACCTGGGTGACAGAGTGAGACTCCAACTAAAAAAAAATTTTTTTTTAATTTAATTTAAAAAATAAAGTACATCATTTAATCCTAAGAATGCCATAAGTGGGCACCACGTGCCCCCATTGTACAGGTAAGCAGCTTCAGTGAGGGTGATGTCCCAAGGTCACAGAGCTAGAACTTGACCTGGAACTTGAGCTCTGTCGACTTTCAGGCTCCTACTTGTTCCACTCTCGATCCTCCGAGTCCTATGGTCTCTCAAAGGCCTAGAAAGCAGAGTTGGGGAGTTTGGAGTTGCTGGGAAGAAGAGCCCCCTCACCTGCAGGAGGACCCGAGGTTCTGCACAGGCCCCAGGGAAAAACCTGACAGCAGGGTTTTAGCTCTGCAGCTAGCTGGCTCCCTCGTGCTTTTCTTTTCTTTTTTTTTTTTCAATTGGTGTCTTACTCTGTCACCCAGGCTGGAGTGCAGTGGCACACTCACGGCCATCCCAGAGTCGACCCAGTATGCTCCGGCGATCCTTCCGCCTCAGCCTTCCAAGTAGCCGGAACTACAGGCGCACGCTACCACGCCCGGCTAATATTTTTGATTTTATTGTAGAGATGAGGTCTCGCCAAGTTGTTTGGGTTGGTCTTAAACCCGCAGGCTCAGGCTATCCACTCGCCTCGGCCTCCCAAAGTGCTGGGGTATAGGCTGAGCCACTGAGCCCAGTCCCTAGTGCTTTTCACATTCTGAGTCTCTCAAATTTCCTTTCCATAAAGTGGGGAACTCAACAAGAACGCCCCCAAGTTTCCTTCCAGTTCTGATCAACTGGAGTGTAAAATATCCTTTTCTCAAACATTGCTGCTGAAGGTCTCATGTAGTGGCTTCCACCGGTGACAATAATGAGAGGTTCCGAGGATAAAGCCAGGTGGGCTTGGACACATTTCATTTGGAAAATCACCACCTTGTCCTGAAACTGGCCCTGGACTTGCAAGTGGCAGTGAGTGGCTCTTCCCCGCTCTGGGTCCAGGCGCTGTGTGGACAGAGGACACAGGGCAGAGGGCCTTGTAAACCCAGAGGGGCCAGCAGCCAAGGTGGTGGCGTTTCTGTCCCAGCACCCTGCCTCCAAAGAAGTCACCACCCTTTGTGTAGTTGCCTCATAAACCAGCTTTCTAAAGAGTTCTGGCATTTTTCCAAAGGACACATTCCCCTCTCAGGAAATTTGTTATAATTATGAAACACAAAAACTTCAGGAGATAAAGGCTACCTTTTAAAAGGCCCCTTGACTTTTGTATATGATTGTTCCCAATGATTGTACTTGTTGATAATGACACAAATTGTAGTCTCTAATCTCCTAAGTGTGTTTGAATCTATGACCTCATTTTCTGTAATGAGCTCCCTGTGGGAGGGTTACTGGAACCCCCACTTGACAGACAGAAACCGAGACTCAGAGAGGAAGAACGGCTGGAGACAGGCTCTCACACAGTTCCTGCAGGATCTGTTACCATTTCATTTGGAAACCTTGGGCACTGTCTCCTTTTGCTTAATTTGCAGGGTGCTTTTGAAAAAACACGTTTGGGCCAGGCACCGTGGCTCAAGCCTGTAATCCCAGCAGTTTGGGAGCTGAGGTGAGGGGATTGCTTGAGCCTATGGGTTCGAGAACAGCCTGTGAGCATATCACTGCACTCCAGTCTGGGTGACGGAGTAAGACTCCAACTTAAAAAAAAAACAAAAACAAAAACAAACAAAACCACGTTTCAAGTTACAATAGTAGTACCATTTTTCTCAGACACACATACCAGGTTTTATCCTAGAGGATTTGGAAACATTTCAATTTTGTCCTAACCCCAACCTTAAGGGGGAAGTGTTATTTCCCATCTTACAGATATGGAAACTGAGGATTGAAAAGTTTTTGTTTTGTTTTTTTTTTTTTAGTCGGAGTCTCACTCCGTCACCCAGACTGGAGTGCAGTGGCACGCTCACGGCCACCCCAGTGTCCACTGCTGGGTTCCGGTGATCTTTCCACCTCAGCCTTCCAAGTAGCCAGAACTACAGGCACGCGTTACCATGCCCAGCTAATTTTTTATTGATTGTAGAGACGAGGTCTCACCAAGTTGCCCGGGCTGGTCTCGAACCCGCGGGCTCAGGCAATCCACTCGCCTCGGCCTCCCAAAGTGCTGGGGTTACTGGCTGAGCCAATGAAAAGTTAAGCAGCTTATCCCAGGTAGCACAGCCAGGAAGAGGCTAATGGAATGTGAAAGGGTCTGTCTGACTTAACTACCTCCCATTTAAGAAGAATATTGCTGTAAGTGACATTA
>CAUYQG010057920.1:0-14563 GCA_963574415.1 Tarsius wallacei
AAATCTTTCCCTAAACGCCGCTCTTCCGAACTAAAAAAAAAAAAAAAAAAAAAAAAGAGTTGTCCCATCAGGCCTCATACTTGGGTTTCCATTCATCACCTGAGAAGCCCAAGCTGCCACATGAGCCTTATCTCTGTCACCCCATACAGCTCTGGGCATCACCTAATCCCACCCAGCTTCCTAACCCTACCCTCCCCACCACTACATCGAGCTCACAAACCACCCCCCTCTTCTACATCTCTGGTGGTGGTTTTCCTTTTGGCTACCCAAAACCTGGTGGTCCACTGAAAACACTGCTTCCCTGCAGTCTGCCAGGAACAGCCTTTGTCTTCCTCCTGCAGCCACAACCCTTGAGCCTGCAATGAGGCAGATGACTTCCCTGCTCCCCACTGCAATTCCAGGCCATTCTGGTCCTTCTCACACATATAGAATGTGCCTTTGCTGCTCACACCACCTACCATCGGCTACATCCACACTGGCCCAAGCTGCATAGTCTTTCGCACACCCAAGAAGCTCTCCCAAGACTCTAGGCCCTGGCTAGAGTCTTCCTCTCCACAACTGGAACTGTCTTCATTCTTGATGATTTCAACATTGATATAGATGATGTCTGACTTCCTCATCTCCAGTGAGGTTGTCCTCTATCCCACCTCTGCCACCCACACCCACAGCCACAGCCAGATCCTAGACACACCCAGTAGTTACTTATAATCTCCCCACCTGCAAAGGCTCAATCCACTCTCTTGCCACTTGCTATTTCTTATCTTCCCTGCCCACTCCTTCTGGAAACCTAATTCCAACAACTCTTCAACCTGCTAGGCCCTTGAATCCTATAACCCCACCATTGTGTCACTATCAATGATGCTCCTCAAATCCTCAAGTCCTTTCATTCCCAATTTTGTTTCCCCAATTCATCTTTCTAATCAGCCCTTTCATTCAACCCCCTACCCCTTTCTCCCTCTAACACACTCGCATAGTAAAATTCCAATCTCAGTTTCAACCTTGATTCAGTTGAAAGTATTTAACAGAGCACAGACCATGCTCTGGATACTAAAGATATTTTTTTAGTTTTTTTAATTAAATAGTGAGAAATAAGTTTTGTATATATGTAATTTATGATATATAAGACAAGCACCTTAAAACCAGTGGTCCCCAACCTTTTTGGCAAGGGACCAGTTTTGCGGAAGACAATTTTTCAATGGACCGGTGGGGGGGGGGGCATCGTTTTAGGATGAGTCAAGTGCACTACATTTATTGTGTACTTTATTTCGATTATCATCACATTGTAATATATAATGAAATAATTATACAATTTACCATAACGCAGAATCAGTGGAAGCCCAGAGCTTGCTTTCCTGTAACTAGATGGTTCCATCTGAGGGTGATGGGAGACACTGACACCCAAAATGTGTTGCTTATGTCCTGTCTACTCCATAATCTTGTGTTGGTTGCTGTCACCGCAGAAAACCCTGCTTCACAAAGATAGGATATTGGAAATGGAAGCAGGCTTTTCAGAGCATTGTGACAATCTCGGGATATTCTGCCTTGACTTTAAACCAGAATATATTGAGATTTGAAGTTGTCTCAAATACTTTTAAGGCCACTGTCATTAGCAATCTCAAGCAATTGATCTTCTATTAGCACAGACAAAGTTGATTCACTTGGCTTATTCACAAACAGGTTGTGGATCCATTCCTTCCCAGTTCAGTGGTCTTTTGTGGTTGGGAAGTAAGGCTCAAACTCTTTTGAAAGCTGAGATAGGTGATTATGCACCAGCTGGCACAAAGAAGGCCCTGGTTCAGTCTCTTTCAAAATCTCTGCTACTGTTTGAAACATGTCAAAAACCCCAAAGTTCATTTGTCGCCCCCCCATAATTCCAGTTTGGCTTTGAAAGTAACCATTTTACCTGCTGATTTGAACACAGTTGCCATGCTCCCCTGAAGTGACAGATTGAGTCTGTTGAGCAGGTTGAATACGTCACACAGGTAAGCAAGTTTTGTGACCCATTCTGTGTCACTGAAATGTGATGCCAGTGGTGACTATTTTTCTAAAAGAAATCTCTGGAGTAGCTCTCATAACTCAAAAACTCTGGTCAGTGATCTGCCTCTAGAAAGTCATCTCACTTCTATATATCAGGGAAGACGTATGTACTCTGCATCCATCTCCTCACAGAGCTACAAAAACAAATGTGAGTTAAAGGCATGTACTTTAATGTGGTTAATAATTTTAAACACATCCTGCAAAACATTGTAAAGTTCAGGTGACATTTTTTGGCTAGCCAGCATTTCTCTATGGATGACACAGTGTGTAGACTCACATTCAGAAGCAACCTCTTTGACCCGAGTATTGAAACCAGAAAGCCATCTAGGCATGGCAGCCACTCCATCTGTGCATATACTAACACAAAATGATCAATTCAGCTTTCCTAATACGTAATCATTCAAGGACTTGAATAGTTCTGCAGCTGGTATTGGTTGGAAACAAAAGTGCACATAACATATTCTCATGCACATCCTCCTGAAAATATATTGCACAAAAACAAGCACTGTTGCCTTGTTGTCAACGTCAGTAGACTCATCAACTTGGATTATGTACCATGACTCAGTAATCCTAACAATTATGCCTTAGTATCCTCTACTATTTCATCAATTATTCTAGTTATGGTGCTAGCTAAAATAGAAACACATGCCACCTTTTGAACTGCAGCCTTTCCTAAAAGTTCAAGACAAAGGTCCTTAGCAGCAGGCAGAATCAACTCTTCACTAATAGTAAAGGGCTTCTTAGTTTTAGCAATATGGTTAGCCACTAAGAATGATGCTCAGTGCAGACACATGTGATGAAGTGATGGCCTTCAATAGTTGCTTATGTTCTTCATGTTCACTTTTTTCTTTTGAAAAACTCCAAAGATTTGTCTCTTAATGCAGGGTGCTTGGTCTCCATGTGATGAAGCAGTTTTGAATGTTTCATGGCTTTATTGGATAGCCGGTCACCACACATTGTACAAAGCAGGCTTGAAGAATGTGAATCACCTGTTAAACGAACCTGTAATCTAAGTAGGATTCTTGGTATTTTCTTTTAAATGCAGCATTCTTTTTGTTGGCAGTCTGGTATTCTCCTATCTCATCATTGGTCTTTCCCCTTTTTCAAAGAAGCTCTCCAGTAATATTTGTTTTTTACTCATTTCAGCTAGGGTTAGCTTGTGGGTATACCAAAACTGTGACTGAGGCAAGTGCACAGTGTGGGAAAGAGGTGAGGACAGAAGTGGTAAATAAAAAAAAGGGTGGACCAAGTGTCAGAGTCTGACTTAAATACTGCCACCAGATGCAGCTATATAACTGAAGTACTTCAACCCCCTTGCTACTCACTGATGGGGTTTTGATATGAATCTGCAAGCAATTGATTTATTATGGTCTCTGTGCAGTCAAACCTCACAGTTAATGTTAATCTGTATTTGCAGCCACTCCCCAGTACTAGCATCACCGCCTCAGCTTCACCTCAGATCATCAGGCATTAGATTATCATAAGGAGGGCACAATCTCGAATCCTTGTGTACACAGTTCACAACAGGGTTCGCACTCCTATGAGAATCTAATACCACCGCTGATCTGACAGAAGAAGATTAGGCGGTAATGCAAGTGATGGGGAGCAAACATAAATACAGATGAAGCTTTGCTCACCTGCCTGTAGCTCACCTCTTGCCATGCAGCCTGGTTCCTAACAGGCCATGGACTAAGTACTGGTCTGTAGCCCGTGGGTTGGGGACCCCTGCCTTAAACCACCTACCCAACAAAGTACCCAGTCCAGGCTGGCTTTGACACCCCCTTCCCACACTGCCCTAAGGAGGTCCACACTGTTAATCCAATAGCCAATTCTCAGTCCCCTCTAGGAGAAACAGCTGATACACACACACCCTGTGCCCAGGCCCCGCTAGTCTGGCCCATCACACTAGCCTGGCCCATCAGAAGGAACAGGAGTCTAGAACCTGCCACCATACTTGTGGAAGCATGTTAGGGCCTCAGTGGCATATTCCCATTACAGATGGCATTGTTTGACTATTTGTCCCCTCCAAATCTCACATTGAAATGTGATACTCAGTGTTGGAGGTGGGGCCTGGTGGAAGATGTGTGGATCACAGCTTGGTGCTGTCCTCACAGTGTGAATGGGTTCTCCCTCTGTTCACTTGATGAGAAATGACTGTTAAAGAGCCTAGTACCTCCTCCTACCTCTTCTTCCTTCCACTCTCATCATGCGATGGCAGCTCCCCTTCCCCTACCACCACGAGTGGAGGCTTCCCGAGGCCTCACCTGAAGCAGCCGCTGGCACCATGCTGCAGAACCATGAACCAAGTACACCTCTTTACTTTATAGATTACCCAGACTCAGATGTTCCCTTACAGCAACACAAAATGGTCTAACACAGCAGGAGATGAAACAAATTCATTCTTTAGTTACATGGATAGCTTTGTTTCTTACATGTAATTACAACCTCGTACACACTAGTTATACTTTACGGTTTTAAAATTTTCCCTAAAAATAGGTATGCTCAAAAATGTATCATAATTGACCATTTAATTCCAGAGGCATTCTCCACAGCATTCTCAACTAGGTGAGCACAGCCTGGAGCAGACACTGCTGATTTTCCTCTAGCTTCCTCACCTCCTCCACCCCCACAAATAGACCCTTGCTCTTTCTGACAGGACCGCCATCTGTTCAGGAGCATGGTCCTCCACAATGCTGTGCCTTCTGGGAGGCTGTCCATTCCCAGCCCCAGGGGTGGGACCTAGAGCTGCTGAGCCAATTGTGGTGGCCTGCATGGGCTCAGGACCATGACCCTGGCCAGTGACCTGCCTGGGCTTGGGCCCGTGTCCCTGGCCAGTGACCTGCATGGGCGCAGGCCTGTGACCAATGACGGTTAATAGGAAAAGAAGTCTGACAAAAATATCTGGGGAAAGATGTATTGGATTTAAAGAAGTGCCCCTTTGATCCTGCCTCTGGATATCATTGTAGCTGGGTGCCATACCTGCAATGGTTATGGGCATCTTGCCACCCTGAGGACAACCCCGCTACACTAAGGATGGTAAAGCAGAGAGGTGGAAAGAGTCTGGACTGTCACCAATACTTTAGGTGAGCAGTATGGGATCCTACCTGGGATCAGGTCCTGACCATGACCTGCCCTTTCTGACCCTTCTTCCTACGGTGGGTGGAGGATGAGTCAGTGTATGCAAAGCAGTTTTGTATGCTGCTGTGAACAATGATTAGCAACAAGTATTTGACATAGGACATTGCCGAATCTAGCAGCTCTCTCACCCCTTTCCTGCTTCCCTTGTGGCTGAAAATAGAGGGGTAGAAGGGGCCGTTTAGCTCCTTATTTGTGACTCTGACTTTTTCCCTTGGGAGTGATTTTGACTGTAATGCAGGCAAGCCCCAATTCAGATCAAGAAAAGGAGAATTCACTAACTCTGGGGCCTCCCTGCCTTGGGACTTCTTTTTATAGGAGAAAAAAAAAATCTTTAGCATTTGCTTATGTTTGAGATTTTTGTTCCTACAAAAGCAAAAACATCCTTGTAGATAGACAGGTGAAATATAATCTGACAACTGCAACAGGAAACAAATATAGCTGAAAAAAAATCAAAGAAATTACACTCATTCCACTGCATTTCCTAAGGTGTACTGTTTTCATTTCCATATACTTATAAGGTCAACCAGATGTGGGAACATCAAATTCTTAGGAATCAGATAGATGTTAATAGTTTGTTACCCAGGACTGAAGTGTGTAAAATTAATTTTGTATAAAGATATAATCCAAATATTTACTGCTGAAGTTTTTTTTTTAATAGACTTATTTATGCTTTTGACACACATTTCTCAAATGCAGGATTCTAAAATTTTGTTTTTAACAGATATCAGTACTAATATAATAAAACACATTATGTACACAAAGGAAATATGTTGCTCAGATCAAAGGTTTTATATATGTTTTAATATATTTATCTCTTTTGTAGGAACCGAGTTTCATCAGGTTTTTTAAAATCAATGCACACATGCGTCTCTTTTTCTTGATCTGAATTGGGGCTCTCCTGCATTACGTTCAAAATCACTCCCAAGGGAAAAAGTCAGAGTCACAAATAAGTTGGCTACAGCAGAAGCTACCCCTCTATTTTCAACCACAGGGGAAGCAGGAAAGGGGTGAAAGAGCTGCTAGATTCGGCAGTGTCCTATGTCAAATACTTGTTGCTAATCATTGTTCACAGCAGCATACAAAACTGCTTTGCATACATTGACTCATCCTCCACCCACCGTAGGAAGCAGGTACCATTCTTATCTCCAGTAGGAAGAAGGGTCAGAAAGGGCAGGTCATGGTCAGGACCTGATCCCAGGGAGGATCCCATACTGCTCACCAAAGTCTAAGACTAAGGGGGCTCAGGAGGTGAGGGGAATCATGCTGGAAATACATTATGTCCTATTTTGTTTTAAAACAAAAAGAACATAGAAGAGATACAGTACAAGTCACAGAACTGAATAATTATTTAACCCAAAAGAGAGCCCAGAAGCTGGTCTACCTAAAAGGATACCAGAGTGAGCTTGCAAGTAGAATGACTTCCTCCTAGATGGTTTAAAGGGGTGGTTTTTCTATGAAATTAACTCAGTGAAGAATGAAGTGGCTTTCCCCAAAGGAATGTCTTTATCTTCAGAAGGTCATCATACTGTTCCCTGTCTGTTGGCTGCCTCAGACACTGTCACCTCTGCTGCATTCCTTACACAAAAAAACCAAAGGCCCATCTGGGCACTGGTCAGTCACTCACAGGCACACTATCTGCTGACGGTGCATGGCGGCCTCCCACTCAACCTCAAGGATGGGTGATAACTTGTTACAGGAAACCAGTGGAACACGATACAGCCATTTATGTATTACATAAGTCTCACTTACTGATGTGGAGAAACATTAAGGCTTCAGTCAAAAACACAGTGTTAGACCATGCCTAATGGCTGTTCACATAAAGCTGTGTTTATGTGTGTAAATGAGCAGGCAAACAAGCAGAGGAGAGGAGGGAAGCGAACACACATAAACAACAGCAAGCACAGAAAGCATGCTCTATAACATTTTATTTCATTTTATTTCCTCTCTCTCTCTCTCTCTCTCTCTCTCTTTCAGACAAGGTCTTGCTCTGTTGCCCATACTGGAGTGCAGTGACATGATCACAATGATCATGGTTCATGGCAATCTCAATCTCCTGGGCTCAGGGCTCAGGTGATCCTTCTGCCTCAGCCTCCAGAGCAGCTGGGACTACAGGTTCATGCCACCACACCTGGCTAATTTTTTTATTTTTTGTAGAGACAAAGTCTCACTACGTTGCCCAGGCTGGTCTTGAACTCCTGTGCTCAATCAATCTTTCTGCCTCCACCTCCCAAAGAGCTGGGATGACAGGCATGTGCCACTGTGCAAAATTTTAATAATAGTTACCAGGGGACTATAGAATTTGATGACTTTTTGATACTTAAAATTATTGTTTGCTTATTCATATTATTCAAATACTTATAAAATACAAACTTTATAGCCAGAATAACAACAACAACAACAAAAACTATTAAGCTATCTTCCAGGAATAAAACTTCCAGGGTATTTGGAAAGAGAATTTTTTTCTCAAAGCCTGAATATTTACCACAAAAAAAACAGCAGTCATGACACCAAGCCATACTCTTCCCCAAATCTGTCTTACTTTGCAATTCTGAAGAAAACCTAAGGCCCAAACAATATATAAAATAGTATCTTTGCCAATTCTGAAATGCTGTAAAACAGCAAATAACTTAGATATCCTCGGCCCAGCACTTTCACTAAACTTCTGCTGTAACAACATCTACATGTGCAATTCAAATACTTATAAAATACACATGTTATAGCCGTTTTATTACACAGTGCCTTGTAATGACCTAGTTACGTAGAGGAGCTCCATGTCTTTGTTCCTCTAGACATCGTCCCTGGGAAAGTGTGGGAAATAACAGAAGCAGACAGCCATTCAGTCACCTGCACTGAGCAGGAAGGAGCAAAATGTTGATGGAATCTCCAGTCATGGTGAGATTCATTGACAAGACCAGGTAGTCTTGGTCCACGAGGGTCAACTTTTCCTTGTTCTGTAAACCTGACACTGACTGATCATCAACTACCAGAACTGAATCTCTTTAAGAGCCCACTGAAAAGTGCAGTAGTTTCTGCTCAAAATGATAACTCTGGAAGAATACATGAGCTTTCTTCTATATTTAAGCTTCTAGTACTGTCATATTTTGAAACACCATAGCCACCCTTCTGAATAAGATAGAAGGCTCAGCTAGCAACACGAATTCCTAAAATCACGTCTTTGCAATTAACACTGAGCCAAAGATCCAGAACCCCTCAGGTCCTTCCACTAAGAGACAAACAACACAAAGCACAACGGGGTCCTGATGTAGCTGGGTTGGCAGACGGAGCCCACCCACAGTGCTGCCTTCTGCAATCACCCGCATCATATTGTTACTGCACTTACCCAACAACATTGTTCTGGCTTTTTTGGCCATGAGCAGAGCTCCATTTCTTGTCAGCATCGGAGCACTTTCTAACGTGCCTGCCATTTGTTACTATACTCTGGGGTAACAGCAAACCCATGTCCACATCACCACAAGCTCAGGCCGCTGTGTGGACCTACTTCATGGGCACTGCACTCCATTCAATTAGTTTCTCCTCACTACTGGCTGCTGCAGTGAGGAGGAACCAGGCTGGGTGTCCCCTTCCTCAACACCTTCCTCAACACCATCTTCCTCCACACCCACAACTGCCACAGCCTCCACAGCCTCACTCCTCCTCTCCTGAAACATTCCTTCCTTCTTCTTCCCTCCTCTTTTCTGTTTCCAGTCACTGTGCAGTTTGGGGACAAAGAATCTGACCTTTGATAAAGTAAGCCAAAGAAAGCTTTATCCATTTGGTCAGAAAGCCAATCTCTGGCAGGCCAAGCAAGCAAGTCTAGTCTCCACGCAGGAACCACACTGATCCCTTTAAACTCAAAGTCAGACTTGAAGGTAGCTCAGGTCATTCCTCTGCTCTCAGCCCCACAGGGTTCCCCACCTTACCTTACATACAGTAGCATCCCAAGTCCACACTGAGACCCAAGTGCCCCACCCCATCTCACCAATCTCTCCCCTCACCCACCTTGCTCCTTCCTGCTCCCCTTTTCCCCCAACTCTACTGACTTCCATAAGACTCCCAGTCTAATTAGGACTCAGCCTTGTACTTACTGTTCCATCTTCTTGAAACACTATTCCCAAAAATAATCATGAAGCCTGTCCCCTTACTTAACTCAGGTCTCAGTTCAAGCCCCTCTTCAGAGAGGCCTGTCCTGACCCCAATATCTAGACAAGCACACACACACACCCTTATCAAACTGCATTTTCTATCATCACTGCCTGAAATTATTGTATTTTGTATTTTTTGTTATTTGTTTATTTTCTATCTGCTTAAACAGAATGGAAGCACCATGTGGGCTAGGGCTTAATTTGCAAATAGCAGGCACTCAGCAATACTTATGGCATGTCTTAAAAAAAACAATGGATATACTCTAAGCAGACTTGAAGGGTGGATAGTCAACCCCATTTGTTATCAGGGCAACCCTTTACTTTCCTCAAATTAGAAAAATAGTGCTCATTGTCTAGGCTTGGTGGCTCAGCCTGTAATCCCAGCATACAGGTTCAAGACCAGCCCGGGGCAAATTGGTGAGCCCTCATCTCTACAATAAATTTAAAAAATTAGCCGGGCATGGTAGCACGCACCTGTAATTCCAACTACTTGGAAGGCTGAAGTGGAAGGATCACTGGAGCCCAGCAGGTCGACACTGGGGTGGCCGTGAGTATGCCACTGCACTCCAGCCTGGGCGACAGACTGAGACAGAAAGGAAGGAAGGAAGGAAGGAAGGAAGGAAGGAAGGAAGGAAGGAAGGAAGAAAGGAAGGAAGACAGTACTCAAATATAATTCCCATAGTCTTAAGTAGAACTCACAGAGTGTCATCTTTGGTTTTCTCAATTATCTAGGATTATTAGCACAAAAGTCAAGGAACTTGATACGGTACCAATGGGCATGGGCAGAGATACAAGCAGCTCTGCTTTGTGTGGGAATGTTCCAGAATGCCTTTCCAGACCTAGTTTCTCAGAAACACAGGGGCCAGAATGAGATTGTCTCTCAGAACAGGACAAGTGATCCAGGCTGGTCACTCTCAGCACCCCATCTCCCTGACTGGGTGATGATACAGGAATGGGCACACAAGATCAGAGGGTTCTCAGGCACTGGGCCGAGCCCTAGGAGAGGGGCCACATTCTTCTCAAGGGTCACTAGTGCCAGGTCACGTCAAGCTGGACATGCTAGGGACCATCACTCCTGTGCCTGGCAGAGCTAGCTTGAGAATGAAGAAGAAGCACAGAAAACAAAAGCAAACACAGAACCAAAAGTGAGAATATCTTCTACCAAGGAGCAGGTAGAGAGAGTGGACAGGGGTGTGGGCAATTGCCCTGCACTCCTCCCTCTGGACTGCCACACCTAACACCACATGTTCCCTCAGACTGTTGAGCTACAGTCATCAAATCGCCTCTTTTGACTAAGTTAATCTGAGCCAGGTTTCTGCCACTTGCAACCAAGAGTCCTGACTAGTATAAATGTGCTCAACAGATGCTCCCCTCCAGGAGGAGCAGAACAATTAAGCCAAGAAAGAAAGAAAAAACTCTGTTCTGGTTAAACACATACTTGCAGGTGGCTGTCCAGGGCAGGGGTGAAGAGGGAGTGAGGAGTAAATGCATCATGGCTACAGGGCTTTCTGGGGGTGATGAAAATGCTTTGGAGTTAGAGAGAGGCAGCAGCTGCACAACACTGTGAACGAACTCAGTGTCAGTGAGTTGTTCACTTTAGAATGGCTAATTTTACGTTTCACTTCAATAAAGAAAAATTGAAACATACGAACAATACCCTAAGCATTTCTTGATAGAATGGGCCTTGAGTATATCTATTTTAATTTCCTAGGAGAGTAAACTGGGTCACATGATACATACATTTTAAAGAGAGTTGATAATTAACAAATTATTTTCCAGAAAGATGGTGTCAAATTACTGGCCTATCAAGAGTGTATTAGAGAGCTCACATAGTATGTTAGCATTAGAAAAAATATAATGCTAATATAATGGGTAAACACACTTTAATCTTTACAATTATATATCTTAGAATATTTTGTGGTTTATGCATACATATGTTTTGAACATTTATTTATAATTTTTCTTGTATATATGTAGGGTTTTTATGTGTTGAGGATAAAACTGTTTCCTCTCTTATAAATTTTAAATATTTCTCCAGTTTGTTATTTACCTTTTTACTTCAGTTAAAGGTGATATGTCTGTTTCTACTTTACTTATCTTAGAAGCAGGAAAAGAGAGATGGAACCATTCTTTCTGAAACAAATTTCTGAAATATGACACACAGATACCTGCTGAAGAGGACAGGGGATCCCTCACGTCCACTTGGGGACAGAGTTCAGCATGAGCTCTAACACATGATGTTCCCCCAGCCCCAACATGCCCTCATCCTCTCCAATACTAAAGTCCATGGGATAGAAGGGTCTGTACTGTGCACACCAGAAATATGTCAGGTAGAAATAGAGCACACTATGCTGGGCACACTCTACTGGGGGAGGATTTAAATGTTTTCAATACTGTCTCTCCAGCGTGGGTCTTGTGAGAGAATATCCAGAGTGTGTGCCCATGCCTCCCCCATGCCTGTCCTTTACCCTCCAGCATTGCTGTCCCACTCCCCAACTGTGGTCGAGGGTCACTGACACCCTCTTCTCCCTTTGACCCACAGAAACAGTCCTTCCTCACATCCATCCCTGCTGGAATCCAAGGGGCTAGCCTGATAATAAATGCAGGTACACAGAGGAGAAAGTGAGAGGGCTCTCCAGGAGGGACCACCACCCATAATTCATGGTCTTGAAGCATTCCTTTAATGTTGGGAACTTCTGACTGGTGAAAACATACTTTGGGGAATTTTTCAGAACACCTTGCTGTGTAAGCAGCTACTCCTTCACAGACTTTGGAGCTACTCAGGAAGGATGTTTTTGATTGTTGGAGACTTTTTCCCTAAATAATTACTTAGTAAAGACTTAGATTGAAGCTCTGATACCCCTAAAGCCACACACAATGACTGACACATAGTTGGTGTTGGATATACAAGGAAGGACCCCCCCAAAAAGGAATTATCTTTTGGAGGGAGACTCCATGAAGTAATACTTGAAATTTGTTCCTCTGAATTAAATGATCAACCAAAGTTTTTATCTGCAAGTTTTGAGAAGGTTGAGTCATGATTTGTAGAAGAAACATCTTGAGTTGTGTTAAACAGGTGACTGGTTCTTCCACCATGACAATGCACCTGCCCAAACCATGCTGAGTGTTCAGCAGTTTTTGAACAGACAGTATGACTCCTGTGCCCCATCCTCCCTATTCACCCAATCTCATCCCAAGCAACTTTTTTTGTTTCTACAGGTGAAAAAAAAATGCTCAAAGGGAAATGTTTTGCCAATGTGGAAGAGGTGAAACAAAAATAGCAGAAGCACTAAAAGGCAACAAAACTGATGAGTTCAAAAACTGTTTTGAGCATTGAAAAACATATCTCAATAGGTGTATTGTATCAAATGGAGAGTATTTTGAAGGTGACTGAAGTTTAAACATGTAAGAATAAATACATAATTTTTAAAAAATAATTTCCATTTGTGGGGGCTCCCCCCTTGTATATCTGTGAAATGAATAAGGGAATCCTTGAGCCAGTTGCCTGGGTTCAAATCCTGACTCTGCCACTTACTAATTATGTAACTTTGGACAGGGTTCTTAACCTCTCTGTACCTCATCTGTAAAATGGGACTAATGCTCTTCCCTATCTCATTTGGGAGTATTAAATGAGTTGATACATGTAAGAGTATTTATGGCTCAGCACACAGGAAGTGCTGAATAGATGTTAATTATTATTATTCCAAACAAGGAAGTATGTTGCCAAGAGAAGTCCAGATGAACAAGAAGCTGTGCACATTTTCCATGTACTTATTTAGTGGGGAAGGCCAGGCAGACCCAAAGAAGCATAACACAATGCCAAGGGTCACACATACCAAATGAAAGGTACAAAGTGCTGTGGGTTTCTGAGAAGAGATAATTCAGGGCAAGAGGACAAAGTTTACATGGAAGGTGGAATGTATGTGCACAGTCTCCTGGACAAATTTTAGACAGCAGGACAGACAACACCTTCTGGAAAGAGGGACAGTGTGTTGGTTTGGGTTCTCTGACAATGATTTGACATGCAGGAGACTGACTGGAGAAACCCCTGCCAAGGATAAAGGGGACGGGGCTAGTAGGGGCAGGGAAAGGAGCCAGGCCTTGATGCAGGTCTGACCCCTGTGAGGCAGAGGGGGCTGAGGAGAAAAAGTCTCAGACATCAACACAGCTCTGACAAGGTCCTGACCAGGCCACAGGGAAGTCCTCCAGCCAAAGTGCCCTGGAGAAGCCACGAAGAAGTTCTCCAGTCAAAGTGCCCTGCAGAGTCCCAGAAGGAAGTCCTCCAGCCAAAGCACTCTGCAAAGACCCAAGGAGAAGTGCTCCAGCCAAAGTGCCCTGCAGAAGCCCACAGGGAAGCCTTTTAGACAAAGGGCCCTGCAGAGGCCACAGGAAAGCCCTCCAGCCAAAACACCCTGGGGAGGCATGTGGCTCTCACAGAAGAAGCAGTATCAATGCTCCTGCTGTGCTCAAGACCAGGCTGGGAACTGTCCGGGGAAGCTCAGCTTTGGCTCATAATTGGTGGACCCAGAGGGCAGCAACTGGGGACAACAGTCAGTCACACTCCCTGCAGCAGGAGGCAAAGCAGTGCATTTTTAGGGCTCCCACAGTCAGGCACAAGTGATGTCACTAGTACCGTACATGTCCTTGAAAGCTTGACTGAAGTCTAATGAATATGTGCCATGACTTAAACTCAAACACAAGACAATATCAATGGCTTAATTTTATCACAGAGAGTTTTAAAAACGAAACCAAAATTGTAATAGCAAAATCAAAGAATGCATTTACTGTCAAAAATTACAACTACTTTTAAAATAGTGTTCAATATCTTCCAGATGTGGTTTTAGTTTCTAAAGCAATATAAAAGACATAAAAGGGTTATGAAACATCTTTTCTAAAAACCAAAGCCATCATCCTGAATTGAAGATTTAGAACTAACTTGGAAACAAAGCTCTACTAAGAATCTGTAAAGTAAACCCTTTAAAAGATGCAATTTCCATGAATTCCTTGATTAACATCATCAAATTCTTTTTTTTTTTTTTTTTTTTTTTGAGTTGGAGTCTCACTCTGTCACCCAGACTGGAGTGCAGTGGCCGCTCCCGGCCACCGCAGCCTCAACCTGCTGGGCTCCAGCGATCCTTCCGCCTCAGCCTTCCAAGTAACTGGAACTACAGGCGCGTGCTACCACAACCAGCTAATTTTTTTAAAATTTACTGTAGAGATGAGGTCTCACCAAGTTGCCCAGGCGG
>CAUYQG010057921.1:0-13310 GCA_963574415.1 Tarsius wallacei
ATGCCTGTAGTTCCAGCTCCTTGGAAGGCTGAGGCGGAAGGATCGCCGGAGCCCAGCAGGTCGAGGCTGCGGTGGCCGGGAGCAGCCACTGCACTCCAGTCTGGGTGACAGAGTGAGATTCCAACTCAAAAAAAAAAAAAAAAGGAACCAAAGTGTACTGATTATACTTATGACAATGTATGTGTACACATGGGTAAGATTTGAAAAGAAGCACGTACAACCTAAAAATCATTGTTTCATTAAATTTTTTGGATTATAACTTTCTTTTCAAAGTTTTATCTAATGCTGTTATATAATTTTTAATAATATTTTCTAAAAGTGAGGACTATGACATCTAACACAGGGAAAACACTGTAAAGTGAATATTTACAGTGATTGATAATATATCACATTCAATATTTATGGAAGAAACTGTGATGTGAAGAACACACACTTTAGAATCAATAATGTTTAGGTCACAGTGTTGAAAATGGATCTAATTTTGGAAGAATTCATTTGTATTCTGATTCCAAAGGTACACAACCAGTGTACGACAGACTTCACATATTCTCATACCAGTTATCTCACCTCATTGTTTTGTCTTTCCTAACTTTTGTTTTGCAACTTTTTAATTAAGAGGATTTGGTATAGAAGAATTCAGCAGGTGCAGAAGGTGATTTTTCCCCCTCCTCTCCAGTCCATCAACCCCTACCTTCTTTATAGTATAGACTCAGATTTCTTAAGTACATGTTTAGGCTGAAAGAGAAGGAAGTATGGGGCTTTTTGTGGGGGAGAGCATCAGCTAAATTTCCAGAAGATTGCTGAAAAATACAGATAATAATAAAGAATTTCCAAAATAGTCTACTAAACGGTGCAGTTTTCCACCAGTCTTGATTAAGTATCTCTCACTAGCCTCAGAACCAGAGATATCTAGGCCTTTAGATGTATTATATAAAATAAATGGTAAAGGATATAAAAAGTTTCTAATTACAAAAGTTTCTAAAGTCTGGAAGTCTTGCTAGAAAAAATAAATGTGAAATTTCCATATTTTACCAATTTCCGAGTTTATTTTGATCTTTTGTGCAGATATTTTCACAAGAACATCATAGATATTTTCAAGTACTATCTCTGAGGGTAGAAAAAATAGAACATATATTTAAACCTTGCACTTATATTAGCATATTAAGAGGGAACAAATCCCAATTGGTGAGAGAAGAGGGAGTATTTTACTTCAGCAGGCAATATTTCATTCATAGTTGAGAAAATACATTGACTGTGAACAAACTTTATTCACAAAATTTAGTCCTATTCTCCTTGCTACTGCAATTAGCACTAGAAT
The DNA here is from genome assembly GCA_963574415.1 of Tarsius wallacei. Lineage (NCBI taxonomy): Eukaryota > Metazoa > Chordata > Mammalia > Primates > Tarsiidae > Tarsius > Tarsius wallacei. The sequence goes on from CAUYQG010057921.1 coordinate 1,319, forward strand.
ATAGAGGTGTATTTTATTAATAAACAAAAAATAGCAAACAAGAAATCGGCAATTTACATATAAAAATTGATTTTCACTATGCCATCATTTCATCAGATGTCTTTATTTAACAAGCATTTGTTACTACTTCCTTTATACAAGGCATTGTGCTAGGTGTTAAGGATAAAGAGATAAATGGTGATGAACTTGAATTTATTAAACCTGTTATAGTGAGGTAAGAGAAGACTTACATATGAACATATTGCACTGTAAAAATTGATTGGGAGACTTTATACACACACAGAGACATATATAATTCTAAGAAAACAGAGAAATAAAAGACTTACTGTTGTTTGGACATTATGAAGAAGACTATATGAGGAAGCGATGTCTGAATTGGATCTTCAATGACAGTAGAAGTTCAGTTGAAAGAAGATAATTCTAAATAGTGAGAATCAAACTGTGCCAAACTGTATGATTATGAAGGACTCTAACATATCTAAGATACAGTAAAAAGTTTCATAGACTCCCCTGTAATAGATGTGGTAGGGCTATGCTGTGAATCTGAAGCTTATAGTCTATACCTGACCAAGAGTTTGTCTCCTGTTCTATGCGCCCAGGTTGCCAAAGCCATTTTAATACTAGTAAGCAGATGATTTCTTTGCATTTTAAGCGTGATAGCGGGGGGTGACGGGATGGCAAGTCAAACAGAACTAGATAAACTGGTTGTATAGCAACCAGCTAGATTGTTCTACAATATTTCAAGCGACAGATATGAGGGCTTGAACTGTGGCAACAACAATGAGAGGAAAGAGAGGAGAACAGATTTTTAGAGACACATCTGTAGTACTTTTGACAGGATTATAGTTGAAAGACTTGACAAATGCTATTACCGTTAAAGGAGATGAAAATAAAAAAAATAAAAGCAATTCCCTTCCTGGTTTTTTCTATTTAAGATACTTGGCCACATATCTCGGTTTCCAGTCAGGTTAGAATAGAGCCTCCATAGTTACTAGCTGTGTTGTCTATATGGAGCTATATTGCCAGTATTTTTTGGCTCATCAGATAATTTTGTATTTTCTTTCTGATGCTTACTGACATCTCTCTGGTGTGCCACTAAATTGCAAATGCTGTATGTCATTAATAGATTTAGTAAATTGACTGGGTGTGGTGGCTCACACCTGTAATCCCAACTCTTTGGAAAGTCAAGGCAGGAGGATCACTTGAGGCCAGGAGTTCAAGACTAGTCTGGGCAACATAGTGAGATCCTGTCACTATATTTGAAAAAAAAAAAAAAGGTTTAGTAAATGTATGTTTCCTACATTCCAAATTATTTATGAAACTTTAAAAAATTATCAGTCTAATGCTTGTCACCAGAAAATTCTCTTAAGAGCTTGCACTTTGTTTGGAGAGAGTCCATAAGAAATTATATGTGAACCATGTAGATTACATGTATATATTATATGGTATTATTCAGTGGCTCATGCCTCTCATTCCAGCAATTTTGGAGGCTGACATGGAAGATCCCTTGGAGCCAGGAGTTTGAGACCAGCTTGGGCAGCAGAGCAAGACCCTATATTTATTTTTTTTTAAATTAGCTGAGCGTGGTAGTGGGCACCTGTAGTTCTACCGACAGGGGAGACTGAAGTGGAAAGATCACTTGAATCCAGGAGTTTGAGGTTACAGTGAGCTATGATTGCACCATTGCACTTTAGCCTGGTGAACAAAATGAGGCCCTTTCATTCTCTCTCTAAAAAAAGATATTGTAGAACTATATGCATGTATATATGTATGCATATTTATTATTATGAATTTTCTCAATTCATATGATTGCCTACCAATTCTTTGAAGCCCGTATTAAATGCCGCATTTTACCTCTCATATTAAATGTCCAATATTCTCTGTTATGTTTTAATTAAGTATATTATCTCACTAATAAGTTGCTTGAGAGTTGAGACAGCATTACTTTCAACTGTTTATTCTCTATAGATATTAGAAACATGCATTTCTTTGAGATAATAATTTGTAGTATTTGGATTTTCAAATAGAAATTTCAGGAAAACCAAACAGCACTGAAAATAATAATATGACTCAAAGTATCTATTACAACTTTCCAAAAGCAGTAAAAGTCAGAGGTCATTTCCACATCTTATATGCTATATCAGTAGTCAGTGTGTGAAGGAGTTATTTTATGATTTGCACATTGAAATGTTATATCATATAATTTTGAAAGATGTAATCAGCAACAGTACTTTTATGACTATTGAATAATCCCACTTGACTAAACAAAATATTATACCAAAATTGTTATACTTTAGAAAAAGGGAGTGTTATCATCTACTCAAAAGATATTTCTTTAATTGGCTGTGAGTTGATGTCTTAGTTCATTCAAACTGCTATAACAAAATGCCATAGACTGGATGGCATTTGCATTAAGCAGCAAACATTTGCTTCTCAGAATTCTAGAGACTGAGAAGTTCAGGATCAAGTCACTGTCAGATTGAGTGTCTGGAAAGGGTCTTTTTCCTGGTTCATAGATATAGCTGTCTTTTTGCTGTGATCTCACATGATGGAAAGGGCAAAGGAGGTCCCTGGTTCCTTTTTTGTAAAGGCACCAATAAAATTACTGAGAGCTCCACTTTAATGACCTAATACACATCAAAGGCCCTACCTCCAAGCACTATGACTTTGAAATTAAGACTCCAAGATATGAATTTGAAGGTGTGGGGCCACATTCAGTTCATAGCAGTCAGTAACTGCTGAAAATGGGGTCAGATTGATGATGCTTCACAATACTATTTCTTCTACTTTTGTATATCTTCAATTTTTTATAATAAAATGCTAAAAAACTGTTTATTTAAAAGGTTTTTTTATGTGACATGTCTGAAAATCACATTATTTATTTTAAATAGACCAGAATATATCGCATATTCCTTCAAATCAGGAATTTATGATATAGTTTATAAGACTGAATTTTGATAATAGATACAAATTAGTAAACTGAATAAATCAATGTGGAGATATCAACACCTATGTAATGCTGAGAAGTCTTTCGATAATTGTATGTCAACAACATGATAAATTGTCTATATACCCTTTGGGAATCAGTTTAGAAACAATCAGAATATTACATACAGATTCTACAAAAATGTTTAGGGATACACACATTTTTACTTCTTAAGGAAATAAAATAATTAAGATAATTAAAAGTAAGGTAATTAACAACTCAACAAAAGATTTGAAATGGTTGAAAACTATACCAATACTTATCCCCCAAGTATTTTCCCTTCATGAACATCGTTCAATATCTCTATACTAGTTATGGCCATGTGACTGAATCAAGCCCAAGGAATGTTGGCATACAATATTGCACCACTTACAGGCCTACTCATTGTATTAGTTCATTTCCTGTTGCTTATATTTGAATATCTGAAACTGACTAATTCATAATACAATGAATTTATGTTTCACAGTTATGGAGGATGAGAAGTCCAAGGTCAGGAGACCACATCTGGTAAGAATCTTTTTTACTGGTTAGAACTCTCTGAAGAGTTCCCAGGTGGCCAGAGCATTATATGGTGAGGGGGCTGAGTGTGCGGATGAGCTAGGAGTTCCTCTCCCATGTTAATCTATATTCATCCTTTAACGCCTTAATTCATTAACCCATTAATCCATGAATTGGTTCATCCATTCAAGAGGTCAGAACACCCATGATGTATCACCTCTTACAAGCCATTAGAGATTAAGTTTTAACTGGGTTATGGAGGGGATATTTATACCACAACACTCACAGAGTGTTTCCCACATCATTTCCTGAAATGCTGTCTGCCCATCCATCAGTTAGGTTTTGACACTCAGGTAACCCTTGGTTTCCAATTTCTGAAAATGGCATAATGTCCAGTAGCCTTGGTTCCTAAATCATTGTGCAAAAGCTGTTTACCTCCAATACCTCACCCTCCCAACCCTGTCAAAAAGATATTACACTGAATCCACTGAAATGTGTAGTGTTGTTTGCTCTGGCAATTATCCTTCTTTAACAAAGCCATTGGCAGCTATTATTGGAGTACTGTCCTGGCAAAATCTCTAACATGTGACTCTGGATTACCTCTTAATTGATGGGCAGAGAAGAAACAACTATAGCAAGTTTGGAGGTTGGATTAACCTGTTATTACTTGGTAAAGCATTTGGTAAAATTGTCTTATAGTAAATTGGAAGGCACATCCTGTGCTACTGAGTTGTAGCTCTAAGGAAAATAGCTGGAGATTCATAGGAGTTTGTTGTGTTCCTGATTATTGGGTGCCTTTACAAGGTATCAACCGAGGAAATGGCTTTGCAAGAACTAGCCAAGAAGAAAGGAAATAGAAGAGTCTAGAAGTGAAGGACCTTAGAGGATGAGAAAAGACAACTGATAAAAAGCAAATAATAAATATGAAAATAGATTTGAGTCTTTTTCAATATGATTTGCAAAATCCTAGGTGTTTCTCTGTGATACTGCATGCTCATATTTTCTTTATAGATAATAAATAAATTAGGAATTGGGAAAAATCAAATACAAGAGTTAGTAAGTTCCTTAAATTTAAAAATGTGAGGTACAATTTATGTGTGTATTAGTTTTCTTTTGCTGTGTAATAAATTGGCTTTGGAGAAAATACAATTCAGAAGTTACTAAGTTCTTCAAGTTTTTAAAAAAGTGAGGTATGGTTTTTGCCGGTGTTAGTTTTCTTTTGCTGTGTAATAAATTATCAGTGACAGAACAGCGGAAAGCAGCATCCATTTATTAGCTCATAGTTCTGTGGGTCAGAAGCTCACCATGGCATGACTGGCTTCTTTGCTCTGAAGGTTATGACTAGAATAAAGCATTGGCCAGTCTGAGATTTCATCTGGAGTCTGTAGAAAAAAAATAAATGCTTCCAAGTTAATTTTTGCTTTGCCAAAATTAATTTTCCTGTGGTTAAAAGACTGCGGACTCTGTTTACTTCCTGGTTGTCAGCTAGGGACCACTCTCAGCTCCCAGAGGAGCTCCCACATATTCCTTGCCCTGTAGCTTCCTCCATTGTCAAGTCAACAAAGACGCAGTATATCTTGTGCTTCAATCTCTGAGTTTCTTTTTTTGCAAAAAGTTGTAGAAAACTCTATGTCTTAAATATCTCTCCCAACTCTATCAGTCCCCCTGAGTTATTTTCCTAACTTAAGGGCAATAGATTTGGAACCCTTTACTCAACTGCAAAGACCCTTGACAGTAGTATCTAGATTAGTGTTTAATAAACTCATGGGAATAAAGCGTGTGTACACCAGAGGCCTGGCTTCTGGGGGGCCGTCTTATAATTCTTCCTACCACACTGTGGTCATAAAAACGTATTCAATGTTGTTCATAACTTAAGCTCTCTCCAGGCAATTCATGAATTCGTTATAAGCCATAAGAAGTTCTATAGCAAAGAAATTAGCTAAGATTTCACTTTAACCACTGTCCTTTTGTTTCATTCACCCAAAGCATGTCTCTGTCACCCACTAAGTGGGTAGTGGTGACCTATAGTCTCTTCTCTCAATTTTTAATTTTATTTGCTGAATCAATGTGTATGGGTGGTTATGGACAAAGAAGGAAAATTAAATTAGTATTATTTCATTATTATTACTAGAGAGATATTTATTTCTTGAAGCCCAAGGTGAAAGGTTTTCCTTGTTATGCAAAAAAAAATGCTTAAAACCTTCCTGTACAGTCATATTAAGTGTTTGATTCTTCAGAAGCCAAAACTCAGAAACAGCTTAATGGCATTGTTTTAATGGCTAATATTTTTTAAATATTTGTATTTTTTATAATTTTGTTCTAACTTCACTGAATTTGTCATCACCTCATCAAGCTATGGCATAAGATTAAAATTTTAATTTTGAAAGTCTGTAAATAGTGTTTTAAAATGGTCTCAGGGATGGTTAAAATTTTATTTTCATCTCATGACAAATATTTCTAACTTGATTTAAATTTAACTTTAAATACTTAAAAGTCTAATAAATAAAACAATTAAACACATATCTTAATTTATTATCAAAATAATAAGTTGTTTAATTTTATTTATGAACATGATAATTTGCTTTGATTTATGATTTTTTTCTCTATACATGGCAAATAATTTTGAAATGGCATAGCCGTATATCAGAAATGAGTTTTAGATGGAGATCTGCATTTATTTTGAAACTGTGCTTCTACTCTGGATAAAGTGTCTTGCTCTGTAGAGAAAGATTTTTGTTAATACCTGATATCTTTGCTATTCCTCTGATCAATAAAAGGAAACAGTATCATAGGACAGATTTTAAAATTTTTAGGACTTGATAATGGGAGTAATAATTGATATCAATGTACATAGGGGTATGACTTTCAAACTAAGCCATTGATATTTAAGTAGAAGCTAACTAGGATACAATTCTCTTCATGCATGTAAAACAGAGAACTACAATAAAAACTAAAAATGTTGCTTTCCAATGTTCTCAAAATGACTCATCTAATTTCAACAAATACGAGTAGTCTATTATACTGGTGCTATGAATTGTAACTACTGTTTATATCACCATTTTACATGTATCCATTGCTAACCATCGTTTAAACACAGATTAATTTATCTTGCATTGCCTGTTGGCACCATGGCTAGCATGCTTGGAAAGTCAAACAGAGAGTTAAGAGTAAATTAAAAACTGAAAGATTTTGCATACCACTCCTATATCTTTTATCTTTTGGAAATGTTACCCACATCCAGCTGACAGAGGGAAAAATGAGGTTTAAAAGGGTGAATTGCCAGGTTTTATTAAGCTGAAGTATGTGGAGTGCATTGCTTCCATTGAAACACTCACATTTCCTTAGCTCACTCATCTGGCATGATTCCATTTTTATGTCCTAAACTCTATAGGCTGAATGAATGCATGACTGCTGTATTAGGCAGCCTGTGCAAAATACTTGACTTCAGCAAATCTTTGACAAGCACCATTCATTAATCTTTGTTTCATAATTCTCACCAGTATGCACACCCTGCCTTTCTGTCCCTATCTGCAAGTAAATTGGTTTTTTAGAAAATGAAGAGGTCAGCAGAAGATGTTGGAGCACACATTTTTCTGTTGAAACCAATCAGTAGACTTGGACAGCAATGTCAATGGTTAAAGTTAGTAGAACTTGTCCATATTTCAACTGAATCATCAATTTATATTAGTAACAATATTGTTTGGATGCCCATGTAGCAACAAAATCAACTAACGTATATGAAAAAATATAGATAACTCAGCCTACAGACATTTAAGGCCCTAAAATACAGTTACAAAAAACAGACTTTTTTTTTTTAACTGTAGTGAAATGTGAGTAGCGCCTGATTTTTTAGACCCAAAGAGAAGTTATTAGGGTTGTTTTTCCTATAACAGTGAATTAGGTAACTTGAACAAACCTATAAAATGAGAACAAATAGAAAAACTATAGGTATATACTAAAAACATATGTTGTGAGATTAGAAGTAACAAGGTTAATAAAAAGAAAGTCAGAATCTGTGAGGAAAACCAAAACAAAACAAAACTTTTATATAAGCATGTGGGTCCCTAATTTGCTAGCAGGCATAGAATTATAGAAGAACTTTGAACAGACTCTCAAGGCAAGGAAGACAAAATCTCTTGAGGATTGACCAAAAAGTGGGAGCACTGATGAAACTGACAGGCATTAAAAAGGCAAACCAACATGTTACACATTAGGTATAGAAGGAAAACAGTTATACAAAGGATACTTAGATAAACCAACCCTTTCTAAGTCTGAAGCACAGTTTCAGGATATCTCAAATGTAGAAATCTCAAATTGATTTGAGGGTGGCTTCAGCCCCCTGGCAAAATAAAATATAACTGCTCTGTGAAGAAGCCCCTTCATTCAGAGCTCAAATAATCTCAACTCTTTTTATCTGAAATGCCCAGCACTCAATCAAAAATAATCATATATATTGAGCAAGACAATTTGATATTAGAGATAGACTCAGAGAAAACCTAGATGAGGAAAACATGAGATCTGGATTTAAAAACAATTAAACTATGTTTACTATGTTCAATAAAATAGAAGATGAGTTTGAGAGTTTTGGCAGATATCACATCTTTCAAAAGGAACAGAGTTGAAATTCTAGACCTGAAAATTATAAATGTCAGAAATTGGGACTCTGAAAGTGGGATTAACAAATAAGTCAAAGCAGGAAAAATAGAAAATAAAAATACAGGACAAAAGAAATGTTCAGAGTGAACCATGAATAGATTAAAAGAAAAAATACGCGGCGTGCTAAAATATGCATACATATTTTAAGAGATGTTTGCCATAATCAGAAGTGCCTGGACACTGATGGTAACCACTTTGAGCACCTTTTTAATTGCAGAAGTCAAACGTGACTTGTATTCATCTTTTGGTATCAATATATATTGAGTATTACAACTTTAATACAGTTTTTTTCTTTTCTTTAATATCTCTTTCCTTTCTTACACATTCTTAAAATGTGTATATATATATATTTGGCACCCTCTGTACATTTAAAATGTACAAGAGACATGGAGGATAAAAATATGATACGTTTGATGAGAATGATAGGTTTATCACACTTGTAGTTAAGAAGAAGAAGAGACAGAAATGGTTCAAGAACCAGCCGGGCATGGTAGCGCGCGGCTGTAGTTCCAGCTACTTGGAAGGCTGAGGCAGAAGGATCACCGGAGTCCAGCAGGTCGAGGCTGGGTGACCGGGAGCGGCCGCTGCACTCCAGTCTGGGCGACAGTGAGACTCCAACTCAAAAAAAAAAAAAAAAAAAAGAAATGGAACAGAAGCAATATTTGGAGATATTATGGCTGAGAATTTTCAAAATTTTGGTAGGAGATATCAAACAACAGCACTGTAAACTCAAATCTGAATAAACATGAATCAAGCTACACCTAGGACAAGCACAGTAATTCTGTTAAAAACAAAACAAACCAGGGAAAAATCTTTAAAATAGCTAAACAATAAAAAAAACACTAAAAAGAAGGCAGAACTATTAGAATAGTCCATCTTTTCTATATGTTCTGCAATGACATTTCTGTCTCATTTCCATAAATAAATTAACCTATTTGTACCTGAGTGTTAATATCACAATATTTTGTTCACAATAGCACTTTCAAATATCTTAGCCTTCCTGATACTTCTTTCAAATATTTTGCTTATACTTGGTTCTTTGTTCTAGTATTTAAAATTTAGACTCTCCTACAAAATGTCCAGCTATGATTCGACTAAAATTAAACTGAATCGCAAAATCAATTTGTGGAATGGAGTTATCTTCATAATACTGAGTTCTCAATGATGAGCACATTTATATCATCTTTAATTCCTCACAATCCAGTTCTTGCACATCCTTGTTGAATTTATTTCTAAACAATGTGTACCTTTGAGCATGCGATAAAGAAGATTTTATTTCAAGTGAGGTTTTCGGCTTTTGTTAGTAAAAAGAAATGCAATTGACCTGTGTTCAGTGCCCTTATAACTACAGGCCTTGGAAAACGTCTTGTTAAACAAAAGACATTGCAGAGGTTTTACGTTTTAATGAAGAATTTCATACTTACTCAAAACGTGGCTGTGGACTGAGACTGTTCCACCCACTCCTCATTTCCCATCTGCAAGGAACTATGTGCAGAAATACAAGTAAGCACATGAAAACTTGCATAGAGATTTAGAATGATCACAGCACCCCAGTGTATTATTACTGCATTATTATGACATTTTACTCCCAAAATGGTCATAAATAGATTTAGGGAAAAAATTCTGACCCTTCACCACAGATAATTAGAGACGTGCGAATGGTAATAGTGCACCATGTGCTAAAGTCAACTTTGCTTACAACGCTTTCCGAGTTTACTGATTCATTGTTCGTGCCGTGGTGATGAATTTCTTGGTCACATCTTGGTTGTCTCCAATTTCCCATACAGGGTTTCTACATTGTCATGCTAACCCTTACTCAGCCCTTAGCCATTCATTAAAATATTGGTTGATTTTTTTTCTTATTTACTTGATGGAATCACATCTAGCTCCAGTCTGTCTCTCCTTGGTTTTTAGGCTGCATCATTGTTCTATGATCTCAGCTCTGATGTGGGTTGAAAAAAAATATAAATGTGTTGTTATTGAAGTTTTTTTCCATAGTTCAGAGAAAGGGACGTACTGTTCAGCTGTATAATGGCTACATACTATTCTGATGCTTTATTTCATTTATTTTGTCTAACTCCAACAATTAAATATATTTCACGATCATCCACAAACCTTATGCTAAAGCTTTTCAGATCCTTTTTCAGTTATCTGAGGGCTATTCTTTATGAGTTTCTCAAGAAGTTCTTATGGGAACAATAATTTCCGAGTTCTTGCATTTTCCTGTTTTTTCCTAGCCACTATGCTTGAAGGAGACTTTGGCTATAGAATCCTTGATCTGTTTTCTCTTTTAAAAATAACATTAAAAGTTTTTCCTATTGGTTGAAGAAGCTTAATACCAATCTAATTTTCTGCCTTTTAAAAATGACTCTTTGTCTTTGTCTGCCTGGGTGTCCAAGAGATTACTTATCTTTATTTTCCAAAAGTGTCCCTAAAACATGTCTCAGGGATTACTTTTTTTAGGTATATGATATGTATTTCTAGGATGATAGGGTTTTCTTAGCTTTGTACTATTTTTTAAGCTTACAATATTACTATTGAAAAATAATTTCTCCACTTAACTCACTCCTTTTAAATTCCATTTAAGATGATCTGTCTTCCTCCACTCCTTTTTTTAAAAAGAATTTGTCAGTGTCTTTTGTCTTCTGCAATATTATCACTATGTATGTATGTGCAGATTTCTTTTTTAATTTATCCTGTTTTGAATAAATTGAGATCTTTGATTCCATAGCCCAGTGGTTTTCATAAATTCTGAAAATTGTTAGCCACTGTATTTCACATAATGTCTCCTTCCCATTTTATTCTCTCCTATTCTTGTATTTTGTTCAAATGCATATGAGACCATTAAGTCTATCTTGCATTCCTTTTGTATTTTTCATATGCATAAATCTGTATTCTCAATTCTGGATAAATTTCATTCACCCCTCTTTCCATTTACTATTTACGTTTTTGGTTTTCTTGAAATACTTGTAAAACAGACAATAATATTTTAATTTTAGTTAATGTGTTTTTCACTTCTAGATGACCCTATTTTTGTATAGATTTGCTTCTTTTTCAAATATACCTAGACGATTTTGGTAGTTTTTTGTTTTTATTTTTGTTTTTCAGAACCTCTCACTCAAGACTATTGTCTTGTCAACCTAAGATCTTTATTAATCTTCTTAAAAGTGAATCTTGAAGATTATTTGCAGACTTGACTTAAATTTCTTCTTTTCTGAGACTGTTGATGTTGTTTCTCTCAAGCAAGTAAAGCAAGGACCTGACTACAGCTTCTTGAAGCTATATCTTTAGCTTGTTGTTTGAGCACTACATTACTATATTATAAATTCATAAAGCAGAACGTGGTTAAGAAATTCCGGGAATATTTCTTTTTTCAAGGAAGTGTCTCAAATATCTCATTCTGCATTTTAGGACTTTTTGAGATGCACCCAACGGAAGATAAAACCTTCCCAGCGGTCCAACTTTATGAAGATCTTTCTGATGCCTCCTCCTCACTCCCCACCCCGTTCAGGTTCTACCTTGTTTATAGGGTACAACCAGTTAAACTCCGGTTCTAGACCAACTTAGACCAAGAATCAGCAGATGCTTTCATAGCAGTTTAATATCCTCTTAATGTCTCTTGAATTGCATTTTCTTATTGATTTGGGGTTTTTTATGATTTACTTATTTGTCTAGCAGCATGCATTTTTAAAAGATAATTTAAAAATTTTTTCAGTATGTTTTATGTTCCATGTCGAAAAGTTGCACCATGACACACAGTTTCTGTTTCTGCTTAAAATAGAAACACGAGGCCAGGTATGGTGGCTCATACTTGTGATTCCAGCACATTGAGAGACCAAAGCAGGACTGCTT
>CAUYQG010057925.1:0-25454 GCA_963574415.1 Tarsius wallacei
TTACCACTATAGGTATAGAGCATGTTAACATATTGCTTTTTTTTTTTTTTTTTGAGTTAGAGTCTCACTCTGTCACCCAGACTCGACCTGCTGGGCTCCGGCGATCCACCTCAGCCTTCCAAGTAGCTGGAACTACAGGCACGCACTACCACACCCGGCTAATTTTTTTTGATTTATTGTAGAGATGGTCTCGCCAAGTTGCCCAGGTGGGTCTCGAACCCACGGGCTCAGGCAATCCACTCACTTCAGCTTCCCAAAGCGTGGGATTATAGGCTGAGCCACTGAGCCCAGCAACATATTTCAATGAATATGCCACTAAACTCAAAGCACTGTTTTATGTACTAAGATAATGCTAATTTAAATGACATGCCAATGATTACAAATATTCCCCACAAGACCCCTGCATATTGTACTCCAAATAATTAACCCCTAAGTGCCCCAAAACATTCCTCCTGCCTCCCTCACGCTCCATTTGTCCACTATCAACAGCACAGCCCTAAAAGCTGATTAGTGGCTGCTGCATAAAATACTAATGTGAAACCTATTACATTCCAATGATGTTACTGCTCTTATTTATTAGCAGTACAAACTGCAAAGAAAGCATTCCTGAAATCATACTACCAAGTACAGAAGCTAAAGAATTTTACTCTGTCCTCCATCTCCCTCCTTTAGCAATCAAAGAATTCTGGGGTAGGAAAGTTGGAAAGAGTACTCACTATTTAACTGGAAATGAAAAGTCTTTCAATTCTATTTAATTCCTGGCTGGTTGACCTTGACCAAGTCATTTAACTTGAAAATCTGTGTTGTTTTTTTTTTTGAGATAGGGTTTTACTCTTGTCACTCAAGCTGGAGTACAGAGGCATGATCACAGCTCCCTGGGCTCAAGCGATCCTACTGCCTCAGCATCTCAAGTAGTTATGACTATAGGTGCATGCCACCATGCCTGGTAAATTTTCCTTTTTTTTGGTAGAGACTGTTCTCACTTTGTTGCCCAGGCTGGTCTCAAGTTTCTGGCCTCCCTACAAGTGGGAACCACCATGCCCTGCCTCTCAGCTATTTTAGATAAGGTGGTCTGGGAAAACGTCCCTGAGGAGACAGCATCTGCACTGAGCCCTGAATGGATCAGAAGTGTGCACTGCAAAAACAGAATCTGCATTCAGTCAATTCATCCTTTTTCTGGTCCTGGAGACATGCATAAATAAGCATGAACCCAGAGGGCTGACAGAATCATAGTCCAACACTCCATGTCAAGAAGTCCAACCTCTTGATCTCTGATGCTGATGATTATCGCAGGGTTAATGTTGAATGAGGAAAAAAAAGTAATCAAATTCTGGGTGACCTGTGCTAAAGGTTTGTAGCCAAAGATTTTCCCCCCAAAACCTGTCAACCTTTTCTTTAAAAAGTCATTTGAATTTTGTTATCTCTTTGTTGAGATTGCTTTTCACGGGCTGATTGGTTCATTACAATGTACAACAATTGTGTTACTTATGAAATAAAACATTGTGTGACGGGTTAATAAATTGTCCTACTTATTTGAATAATATAACTTTATTTTATTTCTGTATGCTAATCAGATGTTCTATATCTAGCTGATTAAATATGGCATCTGTAGTCATTTTTCTTTCAGAAGTTGGGCTTTTAATCAGCATCCCCTTAGTCCCCATGTTAACATTCTTTCTATGGAAAAGTCAGATTCAAATTTTATCAAATTATATCACTTTGACAAACAGTGGTCTTTCCAGAAAAACATACTGATTCTACATATAATGACTTAAAAGTCTGAAAACAATGATTTTCACACTTTGAGAAATGGAAGTTCTAGAAATAAAACATAGATTCAGGGAAGTTCTCAAGTATGATGGGCGATTCGTACCTGCCTTCTCCATCCCGATGACAGAACGAATTTCTGTCATTCCTGGATTTATGTGTAATTGGAATATTTTAAAAGACAATTTTCTACATTTCAAAGCCAGAAGGGAGGGTACTTTTAAAACCTAAAGAAACAGCTTACCACAACTGTGCTCCCTTAGAAACAGTCATCTGGAGTTGCCTTAGGTGATGGGTAGAAAGCAGAGAGAAAAGACACCGTAGAGAGAAGCTGGAGTCTGTGTGATGGGAGGCGGTGAAAGGACAGGACTTCAGGCCCCATGTGTCAACAGAGACAGCTATATGGGTGGTCACACACAATCTCAGCGACTTCGTGCCACAAATGATGTTTCTCACTCTGCAAACACCAGTACAGACCAAAAGAGTCTAGTTGTCACTGCTGTGTGACACCACCATGTCAATAAAAAGACCTCACTGTTGCTCCAAAAGGGAAGGGAGAAATGAGGGGTCCACAGAGGATTTGGGGGCCAGCTTGGAGGGGAGAGGCTCCATTGGCCAGAACACAGTCCCATGGCCCCAACCTAACTTCAAGGGAGTCTGAGAGACATAGGAGGTGCCATGGATATACAAGAGTACAAATTATTTCTACCACAGACTTGACCCCTGCTTCAATGAGTAGCTACATAGGAATTTACTTGTATGTAATATTTCTAAGGGATATTTTATTTGAAAAACAAGTTTTCTGACTCAAAAAAAGTGTGAAGGCACTGATATAATTATAAAAGTGACTATTTCAAATCTAAGGTTGTCCTATTTGGGTATACTCCTGAGAATATATAACTCTCATGCTTCCACAATTTGAGCAAGTTGAGGGAGATTACTGGTAACAGATACCGACTTGTCAGAATCAAGAAAACGCTGTGTTTCCATGTCCATTATCCATTCTGCTCTTTTTTGTCTGTCTTCCCAAACTACAGAGGCTAGAAAACTCAGATCCAACATTTTCCAAACCCCCTCGCCACTGGGATTTCTAATGTGATTTAGATTTGATGAATCTGACCCATATCCTGTGTGAGATTCAGCATTTGGAAGTCAGGTAGAGGCCTGGCCTCTGCAACCTTGCAGTTGCTTTGGGCAGGCTTTCTCATGGAGACATCTGAAGTTTTCATGCTGGCTTTAGCAGATGTTGCAGTGTCCACACACAGGTTCTGTGGGTGTTGGGGTTGGGTGCAGGCCACCAATGCTGCACATGTGAGTCATAGCTTTGGAGTCCACAGCAGGGGTGGCTTCTTAGTCAGGATGCTTCCTGACTGTGGCACAGTGGGGTGGTGCCCTGGAGCTAGTTTCAGGGAAGAGATGGGAGCTCTTTCTCGGTGGTTCTGTTCTGCAGTGTACTTAGTCATTTCTGAAAAATCTGAAACCGAGGGGTTAATCTGATCAGGTCTGCCAAACTTAGCCTGCCCAAGGTCGCTTGTTTTGTGTTACTTTTTTTCCATGAAGTTGAAGGCTGTGATACTGGCTACCTTATAGATAACATTTATAAATCACCATGGTAATGGTCACTTCAGTTATTTTTCAGGAACTTGGAGCAGCTCCTGTCCAGTTCACACCGGTTAAGCACACTGACCCTTCAACTGAACCTGCACAATTGCTCAAGATATCAGATGGCCAATAACTCCACCTTCAGACCATACTAATGCTCCTAGTTTCTAAACATGTGTCCTATGAAATGCCATGAACTCTGAATACTTTGGGACAGATCATTGATTCTTTCATTTTTTCCCACTGCCAATAACCTTTCCCCAGACCTTAGACCGCCTGCTTCTAAGTATCCTAAACCTTGTCTTCAGGGAGGCTGATTTGAGACCTGTTCTCCCACCTCCTTACTTGGCTGCCTTGTGAATAACTCTTTTGCAAAACCTGTGTCACCATGACTGATTTACTGTGTGTGGGCAGAATGGACCTAAACTTGGCCCATAATAAATCTACCTAGAGTTTACTTATTTAGCACCTCTCTTCTCCCTACTCTTGAGCTCTCAATGATTTTATGTGTCATGTAAGGTCCTGTAATAAATCCCTTCCTGATTAAACTAGCTGGAGCAGATTCTGTTGGCACCAATTAAGCCCTAACTGACAAATGACCTAAATGTGGGACAATTAAAAATCTTATCTTGATAAAGAAAAAAAAGAAGATAGTAATATTTGGGAACATCTTGGTAATTTACTTAAATAACATCCTGTACCAGGGTAAGTGCACTCTTACGCAGGGATGCAAGAGGAGTGTAAGTCAACCCAAGAAACGTGGCAACTGCTGCAGGCTTTCCTTCCCGTTCTTTCATAGCAAGGATTGGAAAATATATTCTACCAAGTATCATGCAGAAAACATTTTAGGCTTCACTGGCCATGTGATCTCTTTAGTAACTACTCAACTCTGCAATCGTAGCGTGAAAGCAACCATAGACATTACATAAAGGAATGGGTGTCCTGATGAAACTTTATTCACAAAAATAGACAGTGGGCCAGAGTTGGCTTGCAGAACATAGTAGCTGATGCTTCTTCCATACATACTTTTCCTCAGTTGTGTGGATGGGTACATGGCCACCTGGAATAAAGACTACATTTCCCAGCCTTCCTTGCCATGTTATTAAATGTAATCCATGGCATGCAAGCAGAAAAGTGAGGGCAACTCCCAGGAAGGGTCATTAAAACATGGGTGAATTAGGGAAGCATGCGTTTGTGTCTCCTGTTTTCCCTTTCTACTGACTGGATGTGGTCTTAATGGCTGAAACTCCAGCAGCCATCTCAGACCAGCTCATGATCTCAGGAAAGAAAACAACAAGCAACTGAGAAAGCAACAAGACAGAGGAGACTAGATCTTAGACAGCTAAGAATGACAGGTGGACTTCTTAAGAAGAGAAAGAAGTAAACTACTATTTTGTTTAAACTGTTTTGATTTGGGGATTTTCTGTTATAACCAAACAACCCTAACAGATTAGGCAAAAATTCAGAAAAGCATAGTAAATGAATAAGGACTGTTCAGTAAATAATTTTTGCTGAATTAATAAACAGCCATGAATTGAAGTATGCACTATATGAAATAAAGCTATTGGTATTTGTCTCAAGAGATATAAACATCAACTTTAGGTACAAATTATAAAAATGTGTTTGGTTTATGGTACTTACAATATTAAATTTCTGCATATGAAGTATTTTTGTAGAAAGCAATTGATATTTTCATGCCTTGAAATAGATAAAAATAAATGGGATTAAAGGACAGTAAAACAAGTATAAATCTCATTACAAAGTATGAATTAAAAATTCATAATTAAAACACTCAGCAGTCATATGCTAAACTGACAATGTAGCATTCAGATTTATATCCATATTCTAGTCACTGTGCTACAGAAATAGCTACCTTAATTCATTTTAGAAATATTTCTCTGTACCAAATAAAACCATAAATGTAGTTTTTCTCATTCTTACCCATGCCCCCACCTTTTTCTACAATGAGAGTGTCTCAGTGAGCGCTATTCATTTTTCTAGGTTCAGAAGAGAAAGTGGAACGAAGCTATAGCTGAGGGTTCTTTAAAAAATAAATTTTATTGGCTGGGCACGGTGGCTCAAGTCTGTAATCCCAGCACTTTGGGAGGCTGAGGTGAGAGGATTGCCTGAGCCCAGGGGTTTGAGACCAACCTGGGCAATTTGGTGAGACCTCGGTTCTACAATAAATTGAAAAATTAGCCAGGCGTGGTGGCATGTGCCTGTAGTTGGAGCTACTTGGAAGGCTGAGGTGAAAGAATCGCCTGAGCCCAGTGGGTCAACACTAGGGTGGCCGTGAGCATGCCACTGCACTCCAGCCTGGGCAACGGAGTGAGACTCTGACTCAAAAAAAAAAAAAAAAAAAAAAAAAAAAAAAAAATATATATATATATATATATATATATATTAGGTATATATCATGATGTTATGAGATACACATATATAGTAAAATGATTAAAAGTGGAAAATGGTTATTGTGAAGCAAATTAACATATTCATCAACTCACAATTACCGTGTTTTGTTTTTGTGGCAAGAGTAGCTAAAATCTATTCATTTAGCCTGAATCTCAAATTCAGTACAATGTTATAACCTATAACCCTCATATTGTACTTCAGCTCTCTAGACTTGTTTTTCCTACATAGCTTCTATTTTGTATCTTCTGACCTACCCGTTTCTTCCCTCCTTTTCCTGCCTCTGGTAACCACTGTTTTATTCTCGAGTTCTGTATGTGTATATTTGAATTTTTTAAAGATTCCACATATAAGTGAGATCATGCAATGTTCTTCTTTCTGTGTCTAGAGTATTTCACTTAGCATAATATCCTCCAGGCTTATCCATGCTGTGACATTCTTTTTTAGAGCTGACTAATATGCCATTGTGTTTATAAACCACTTTACACTCTTGCTATTCCAAGTGTGATCCTTGGACTGTGAGCACCCCCTAGTAGCTTGTTAGGAATGCAGATCCAGAATCACACAACATCAGAAACTGACCTTAATAAGATCCCCCAGGGGAATGGCATGCATGTTGAAGTTTGAGAATACTGCTTTTTAATCTGTCTGCGCTGACATCAAGTACTAAATGTCTTTCATTTCTTTTAGCTCTTTCAGCCTCAACAACACTAACCACTTCAACGAAATACTTCTGCATTCCTAAACTACCCACCAAACACCAAACCAGAAGAAGAACTAAAATTAAAATATATGTCTCATAGCTTCACTTTTTTTTTCCTTTCGGGGGCTCAAAGCACTTCTTTTTACTAGAAAGCACGGGATTAAGCTCATCTCTGATCCTAAAGATGAAGACAGAGATTTTAGTGATAAAGCCTAACCCTAAGATGCCAAACCTCTGGGGATCCTGCAGGGTCTGCTAAATTCTGACAAACGAAACAAATAGTTTTATTCTTTGAGACACCAACTTTATTAAGGGTCTGCAACAATAGGTTATTATTTACTAGTATTTTCACTATATAGGTGTCTATTTCATGAGTGCTGGTAACAATATAAAAACTTGTGTCCCAAAGTAGAAATTGTTTTTTCCCAAAGAAAAACTTCTGCTTGCTTACTTGCTTGGTTAATACACCCAAATCTATGCTTCAAGGATTCAAAGGAGACTCACAAGGACTTAAAGAAAACCCGCAAATGTAACTGCAAGTTTGAAAATACACACTTTTGAAAACAGTTAACAGCTTCTAGAACTAAAGTACTGAAAGGAAATGTAAAAATAATCCCTAACCTTTGTCAAAGAATGATTCACAGATGTTTACAATTTCTAGAATCAATCAGGAAAAAAAAGAGTCTCACACAAAGCATGATAATTTTAGGTAAGACATAAAATTAATAATGAAATATCCCCTTTGTTGAGGGTATTTAAAGCTATATTGAGTAGAATCCTATCATAGTTGAATTGTGGCCTTGACTAGATGTGAAAAGATAGATTCCATAACTGCTCAAGGTCCCTTTCAGCCTAACATTCAAAAAATAGTCTCTGTATAAATAGTACTTACTATAAATAAAATTTCATAGTGAAAATCAACCCAAGCACATTGCATCTTATATCATTCCATTTTCTAAGCTTTGGCTGAAATATTCAGAAATATTGCAACTATATTACCTCTTTGGAAGAAAAAAATTGATAGTGAGATTCATGAGCCCTTTTATACTGGCAGTTTTAGAGAATTTTAGCACATTCCTGATAACTCCTTTGAATCCACATCCTATGTATTTAAAAAGCTATTTTATTGCCAGTTATTTTCCTGGACATATCAACTCATGTTTGAATTAAAGTCTTATTTAAATGCTAGATCAAGAACAGGAAGGTTCCTCAGAGATCTTATGCCTGAATTTCATGCTGTTTCCCGTCTGCCAATTTTAGGGTGACCAAACCATCCCATCTTGCCCAGGACTGGAGGGTTTACTGGGACACATGACTTTCAGTGTTAAAATTGAGACAGTTGGTCACTCTACAATTTAGCAACATATTTTTCTGTGTATGTGTGTCTGCTGAGGGGGTGACTGGAGTGTGTTTCTGTGTATATGTGCCTGCATGGAATATGTGTGTATGTCTGGGTCTGTCTATGTATATAAGCATATGTATGTTCTTCTATGTTTAACATCCTTTTTGAGGACTGAATAATGACCCAATATAAGGCTTTTTTCCCCCAATTTATGTGCTAGGAAATGAACTGGGCAAATAAGCCAATAATAGCTATTTATCAACTCATTTTTTAAAAAGAGAGAGAGAGAGAAATCTAAAATTCATTATCTGCTTTTTAAATTAAAAAATAAAAACTTTCCAAAATGGAGGCATCCTGTCTTGATGACAGTATAGGAGAACAGTTGTTGAAATGGTACTCCCCTTCCAACCTTAGTAAACTCGTATTTCAGGAGTAAGTTCTTTAGTCATGTGAGGCTGATGGACTGAGCCTTACATACCACTATTGGTGGAGGATATTCTCTGAGCTGAAGCTTGGGAATCACCATGTGTAATGAAAGAGATTTTTACTTTCTTATCAATTAATTTGTTAAATGTTCATAAAAATGTGAAATTGACTTTTTAAATTTTTTTATTTAATTTTTATTTTTTTTATTTTTTGAGTTGGAGTCTCATTCTGTCACCCAGACTAGAGTGCCGTGGCTGCTCCCGGCCACCACAGCCTTGACCTGCTGGGCTCCGGCAATCCTTCCGCCTCAGCCTTCCAAGTAGCTGGAACTACAGGCGCGTGCTATCACGCCCGGCTAATTTTTGATTTATTGTAGAGATGAGGTCTCGCCAAGTTGCCCAGGTGGGTCTCGAACCTGCGGGCCCAGGCAATCCCCTCACCTCAGCCTCCCAAGGTGCAGGATTACAGGCTGAGCCACCGAGCCCAGCTTAGAATTGACTTTTTAAAAAATAACTCTTCAGTGTAAAAACAACTGATGCCAATTTGTTCAACTTATAACTTCTTGGACCAAAAATATTGCAGGGATGAAGGGGCAATTGTTACAGAGTCAATCAACTCTGATTTTTCTCAACTAATACAATAAAAATCCATGACTGGATAATAATACTCAAAAAAGAGAAAGACCCCCCCCACCACCACACAGTGTAGTGTCATTTGAGGCAGTTATTAAGTAAGCTCCTTATTTTGAAAACATAGATCTAATGGAAAAAATTAAATATTCTATCTTTCCAGTAAGACTGTGCTTCAGGGTAACTAAAAGACCTCCACTTGAGGAGAGAAAGTTTATTTTTATAGGAGTATGTTACTTATGAAGAGAGAAAGAACTGGTCAGATGGTAATCACTGCCAGTCCCCATTGAGAGTACTGGTCCAGGCAAGGACTACCAACAAGTGTTGAAAGCATTCAGTGCATAAATCATGGAGAATAAGACACTCACAGAGTGGCAAAGTAATGCCAAAGATTTTTTTCCTAGTCAGAGGGGAAAAATGTAAGTATACAATGATGGGATAAAGTTTTCATTGTCTTAATCAATGGTCAAATGTAGCCCCACTTATGGCACAAATATCATGTCTCTTGCTATGGCACACAATAAAATGCAATCCACCACCTGCAACATATTCTACCAAAATGCTCAACATGAATCCAAGAAACTTAGATCAAACTGTCCATATATAGAAAGAAGAGGGGATGGGGAAAGTCCAATGACAGTCCCAGAAAGCACCTACACAAATGAAGAAGGCAGAGCATTCTATGAGGTCATTGGTCCAATTTATCTAGCAAGTCAGCATGTAGTAGGAAAAAATGAAGGATGATGCTAGATTAGAAGAGAACTGGGAGACATAACCACTAGATCGATATGTGGGCCTAGATTTGACTTCTAGTTTAGACAGACTAGTTCTGAAGGGTACTTTGGGGATAACTGAGAATTTTGAATATGAGTTAACTGCAAGATAAGATAAAAAAATGTATTGACTTATAAAGGTCAAGATCATTAACTTAGAAAACTAGAAAACTACCAGACAACTTGCAAAGTATTATCTTATTTTGACAAAAATATATACAACTAAATTATCTGAGAATATTCAAAGTGGTATTAACAGAGGTAATCTCTGGGTGATAGGAATATGGTGCTTTTATTTTCTTATTTTTGCTTATCTTATTTTCTAGATTTTTTATTGTACATATATGGTATTTATAACAATAAATTGTGTTTTTTTGTTAAGACACTAAAGGAATTGTGTGCTGAGGGTGGGCATACCACGGTTCAATGCTTTAGGGTTTTAGACCTTCCTGGCCCTGAATGCTGATTACTGCAATCATCTTTGATGACTTTAAACAGAGAATTTTTCTTAGGTATGGACTGTTGGTGAGAATCTGTTCATCTTCCTCATGTCTATTGTTAAAAATGCATCTTCTGATGATAAGGAAGTGATTTTGTTTTATAGAAAGAGAGGAAGAAAAAACCCAGAAGGGCAATGAAGGAAATTTGGTAAGGGGGAAGTGGATGAATGGAGGTGGGGAGTGAGGGAGGGAGTAGCATGATTTCCACTTTTGAGTCTGTGATTAACCTGTGAATGAAACCTCCCAAAGACGCCACTCCATCCCATCCCATTCCATCTAGCAGACTCCAAAACATTCCTTTTGGAAGCCTCCTCTGTCTTCCCAAGGCTATGCACAACTGTTTTATGCCTGTAAATGACTTCAACACATTATATTAATTACCTAGATATTTACCTGTTTCTCTCTAGACTGTAATCTTCTTCATCTTTGAATAATTGTATCTCAAGAATCTAATACAATGTGCAACAGAAGGATGTTTCTATATTGGCTCAAAGGAAGCCCTATACGAGAGCACGCACTAATATTTGTAACAGTTCAAGAAAGTGCCCCAGTCACTATTACCTCTCTATATGTCACAGAAATTAAAGAAACAAATTCTGAAATTAAAGAAACAAATTCTGAAACAAATTCTGAAACAATCAGACAGAATTCATGCCAAGAATATTCAGGGATCAGTGTTCCACAAGGTCAGCTGATGACCTCGTCCAACCTCTGGTCTGTTTGCAGATTCAAGACTGCAGAGGGCAGCTTCATCAAGAGGAGGGGCTGCTTCCTAAGTATGTAGCTTTCAACATCAGGCGCCCAAGAGCTCCTCTCTGCCTCACTAAAAAGTCTAAGTTGAGTCATAATCAGCAGATCTGGAACCAGATCAGCACTTTAACTGCTCATATCCACAACTGAAGTCACAGTCATTGCCTGAATTTGCTGAACTCTTGACTCTTTTACTCAGTAGCTGTATGATCTTGAGCTCAGAATCTTCACCTGTAAAAGGCTGACTTGCAGACTGTGCTTAGGGTGGTGTTGCGAGTTTAAATGAAGTGATTCACATAAAAGCCTAGAACAATGCCTGGCATCTAAGAACCCCCTAAATATCAGCTCTTGTCACTGGTATTACTCTCTCACAATGAAGCATCCCATTATCCACTCAGTCACTTAGGACTGGAAACCATTCCTGAAACCATCTTGCCCCCCACCCCCCATAATAAATCAGTGAAGTTTGTGATTGGCATCTATGATGCCCTATTCTTAAAAGGTGAAACCAAAATAATGGGCATAAGAGACAGGCTTTCTGTTATCTAGCCTTTGCCCATTTCTAGGCAGTCTTATAATTACACCCTCCTTTATGTCTCCTAAGCTTCAGCTGCAATTTGTCCACCTTCTTGAGGATGTGACTTTCATACTCAAGGAAGTCTAGTTTAGTTATTTAAAAGCAAAAAATACATAAAACACTCTTCATCTGCCCCCTTCAGGTAAAGATGACATTTAACAATAATTGAGAAAATAACTGCTTTCCAAAGACACTTATGATTTAGAAATATATCCATCATTGTGTGAGTTTGCTCCTGAAAATAACTTGTATCACCTATTGAAACTCATCCCACTTTTAAAAAGATGGAAACAGAATTTTCAAATCTATTTTTGAAACTCTTTAAAAGTTTCAGCAAATTTATTAAAATCTTTTCAAAAAATAAAAATGCAACATTTTCTAACTAACTTATAAAAAGGACTGATGGATATCAAGGAAGCACTTAAAAGCACCATTTATTTTTTATTTATTTATTTATTTATTTTTGAGTTGGAGTCTCACTCTGTCGCCCAGAGTGTAGTGGCCACTCCCAGCCACCACAGCCTTGACCTGCTGGGCTCCGGCAATCCTTCCGCCTCAGCCTTCCAAGTAGCTGGAACTACAGGCACGCGCTACCACGCCCGGCTAATTTTTTTGATTTATTGTAGAGATGAGGTCTCGCCAAGTTGCCCAGGCGGGTCTAGAACCCGCGGGTTCAGGCAATCCACTCACCTCAGCCTCCCAAGGCACGGGATTACAGGCTGAGCCAATCAAGCCCTCTGCATAATTCGTAGATGGGGCTGCAAACAAGTAGAAGATACAGAAACCCACTTCTTCTGTATGAATCTGTCTTGTCCTGAAATATTTCTTCTAGAGATTGTAGGCAGTAGGAATGAAAAGGATGCTAATTAGTAACATGAAAACATGAGCATATAAAATTCACTGGTAAAAGTAAGTGCATAGTCAAATTCAGACTACTCTGACACTGTCATGGTAGTGTGTAAATCATGTGTATCTTCAGTATGAAGGTTAAAAGACCAAACTAATAAAAGAAATGATAGCTACAATAATTTAAGGAATACACATTATAGAAATATAAATTGTGACATCAAAAATATAAAATGAGGCGTCAAAGTATAGTTTTTATATGGTTGAAGTTAATGTCATCAGTGTAACTGTTGGCCTGTTATAACTATCAGATGTTTTGTGTTAGCCTCATGGAAAACACAAAGCAGAAATCTTCCATAGATACCCAAAAGAAATGACAGCATTCAAAACAAGTCTCCACACACTGAACTTGGGTTCCAACATTTAAATCATTATTAAGCTAAGATTTTATTTTAAGCATGAAGAAATTCAAATTGCATCGCTTTATAATTATTCATTGGCAAAATATTTTGGAGAGAACAAAAAAAATTTTGTATTATGAATAAATAAAATTATTCAAAATATTGTTTATTTCAATGTTGCCTTTCAGAAAAACTTACTTTTTTGCATGACTTATAAATTATGTAATATATTAGCACAATACGATACCTATATCATTTACAAATAAATGACTGCATCGGGGTGCCAAAAGATGTATACACATTTTAAGAGATGTTGGCGGTAATCAGAAGTGTCTGCATGCTGATGGTGACCACTCTGAGCACCTCTTGTAATTGCAGAAGTCAAACATGACTTGTATTCATCTTGCTGAATATTACAATTTTAATACAGTTTTTCCTTCCTTAAAATGTGTATACATTTTTTTTACCACCCTCTGTATATGTATTGGGATCAGCTGTCCTAAATACTTTTACTGATAAGAGTATACAAGCAAAAAAGCTGGAAGTCTATGCTCCAAATCAATTTTTCGCAAAGTATGGCTTGAGAAGCATCTGTATCGACATCACCATGGGGTCTGAAGCCCGGAAATCCTGACCTTAAGTACACATAGTTGGGCCCTGGAATCAGCATTTCTCCCTCTCTCTCTCTCTCTCTCTCTCTCTCTCTCTCTCTCTCTCTTTCTCTTTTTTAGTACGTCTCACTCTGTTGCTTAGGCTGGAGTGCAGTGGCACGTTCATGTCCACTGCAGCCTCGACCTGTTGGGCTCCAGCGATCCTTCTGCCTCAACCTTCCAATTAGCTGGAACTACAGGTGCATGCTACAATGCCTGGCTAATGTTTTTGATTTATTGTAGAAACGAGGTCTTGCCATGTTGCCCAGGTTAGTCTAGAACCCCTGGATTCAGGCAATCCTCTCACCTTGGCCTTCCAAAAATGCTGGGATTATGGGCTGGAGCCACCGTGTCCAGCCTAGAATCAACATTTCTAACAAGTAGTCCCTGCTTGAAGTGGTTCACAGGCTGCATATGGGAAAGCCTGGTACTGAGGGAAATAAAAAGCATTCTGTAGAGGCCGCAAATGCCTATAGTAAGGCATTCTGGTGGCAGCTAGGGGCTACATGCAGTGCCCATAGTCAGGTATCTCCTATCAGTCCTGCTGAATTGGCAAAACTGACCTTGCTCAAGCGTATATATATACCTTGGAGACTCACTGAAGACATTATTTCCAAAAGGAGGATTCTGTAATAGTTGCTCCTGTTAAAAATGTACGTTGCTCAGACAGGGCTTTACAGTGACTGCTGTGGTCTGAATGAGTCCCCTCAAATGCGTGTCTTGCACCAGTGTGATAGTTTAAGAGGTGGGCCTCTACGAGATGATTAAGTCAGAGGGTAGAGCCCTCCTAGAGGGAATCAGGACACTGATAAAAGGACTTGCAGGAGTGGGTTTATTCCCTTCTCACTCTTCTGACATGTGAGAATTCTGCAAGAAGGCCCTCACTAGACACTAAAAGTCAATACCTTGATCTTGGAGTTCCCAACCTCCAGAAAGACAAGCTATAAATTTGTGTTCTGTATAAATTACCCAGTCTCAGGCATTTTGTTATAGCAGTACAAATGGACTGAGACAATGGCCCTGCCACTGTAATTCCAGGGGCTAGGGTATGTGTTAGTCACTTTGGGATCATCAGAAGATAAACTCATGAGAGGGCCTTGGCAAGCTAAATTTCTTTTTCATTCATCAGAGGGCCAAGTTTAATACATTTAAAAATATAAGTATATAAACACTTCTAATGACCTTAGACCCAGGCAAAGGGCCATTGCCCTGAAGCCTTCTCTTTAAAGGGGCTGCATAACACACATGTAAGTGTATTAAAGAACACGTGGATGACTATGTCATTTGGGATTTACACTCCACAGGGCACAGAGTAACTTTAGACCTAAATGTCTGCTCTTGTGACTAACACCATTCAGGCCACTCATAAATGCTGTCTGTCTTATGTCCTCAAAGTAAAAGGTGACCACATTCACATGTTGTAAAGGTTTGGGTTGTGTTGCTAAGAGGCTTGAAGGTAACATTCTTTCTGAGAGCTGGAAGAGAATACAATCAACTAAGCAGATCCTCCTTTTCAGAGAGCATAAACACAATACACCTTTGCTTCGCGGGGTACTGTTTCCCAGTAGCATCCAGCATCACTTTCTTGCTTTTCCAACACATGGCTCTGGAGGCGTTCAGTATTTAGTTAAGCTTTGTAACAGTTCCAACCAGCAGCAAAAGAACGTTTTGCAGTATTAGACAATTCATATAAGACCTAAATCAGTAAAGATATAAATCTAGACAAATCAGTCATGAAGTCTGGTACTAACTTTACATTGAAACCATACATTGAATATTAGCAATGCAAATAACTTTATTTGTATAAAAATGTTTAAATTAATTTTCCAAGAAATTAAATAAAATTTTAGCTCTATTTAAAATTTTACATCCATTAATTATAATTTTTCATTTCTTTTTCATTGTATAATTTGAGTATTTTCGAATAAAATAGCATTTCATAAATAAAATATGAAATAAACTTAATTTTAAGGTTTGCTATATTTATTTTAATGTACATTCTTGAACATATATTCAGATTTTTGACGTTTTTAGTAGTTACATTTATTTGTAATCCTTCAGAACACAAATTATAAGAGAATCGCGCTTACAATAATGCAATTAGTTATTTTTTGCTACATTGAAGGCAAGAAAAATAAATGTGATGGGATGAACACAGAACAAACTATTAATTATAACTTTTTCATCGCATTACTCATCGCAAATCCAACAACAAAATATTCAGACATGTGCAATAATAATTAAATTGACTCATCTTTTCTATTTTCCAACAAAAATCCTAGCATTATACATAGTTTCCAGTTTCTCAATATGGTGGTATATTTGTCAAGGTAGAAGAGTGGGACATATGTTCTTTAGCAATATTTTAGCTTGATTTATAACCTTTGAATACTTAGACATATGGTGTGTGGGCGTTCATTTGTACTCTTGCCTTGGGCTCCACAAATGTTGGGATAGGACTGAAGACAACAACAAATGAAAACGAGACAAAACAAAACAGAGACAAACACCCAGAAGAGGATCATGATGTTGTACAGGCCGCAATCCTCTCCTTAGGCTTCTTCATCAAAGCTACTGGTTTCCAGCCCATTCGAATTAAGCCACTGTATTCAGACTGTGTCTACTCTCACAAGAAAACAACATTGCAGGATTGCTGGGGCTATTTCAAAGCATGTTGTTTTTCACTGCCCAGTGAAAAGGATGTTCTCCAGATTTAGAGAACGCTCAGAATATTCAGCAGTTATTGGTTTTCGAGTGTGAGCTCACACAGGAAGATTTGCATTTGCACATGAAGTACATCCTTTCTACATGATGTTGAAGCTGTGCACAGAGTCATCACATTTCAGGTGACATGGAGACTCCACTTGCCCCAACCTAGGAAAAATGTCACATACACAATCACAAATGAACACGTTGATATTGAATATTCTGCTGTTAAGTTAGGAGCCAAAAATGTGTACAACTATGTATTTATCCATGCCTACTATCACTAAGGGGTAAAGGGTGTAACATTCTTTCTCTCCATCATTCCTACGCACCTCCAAAGAAGTGGCATAGTTAGGGGATTCTGGAGGCTTCCTGACCCAGTTCAAATCCTGTTTCCACCAATCACCAACTTTATGACTTGGGGCAATTCTATACCTAGATATCCTCTTCTACAAAATGGGTACTAGCAGGCACTTAACGCCAAAGGGTGAGAATTACATGAGTTATATGCCCACTAGAATCATTCAGGGCATATACTAAGTGCTATGTATGTGTCATGCAAATTAAAAAAAAAAAATCCTTCATTATGTCTGCATTCATAGGAGTCTAAAAGAATGGTGTCAGGACATATGTCTTGAGCTGACTGCTATTGCAGGTCCAAGAAAGTTGTGAATTTGTATATTGCAAGGCTCCCCTTATCTTAGACTTCAGGGTACTTCAATTACACAATTAATTGGCCTAGTGCTCTTCTCCTTTTCCCTTTCTCCATGCCCAAATCCCTTCCCAACAGGACCTGCGGTAGCCTACAACATCAATGTACCCTTAACAAAGACCATTGAAAATCAAATTTAAAAGATGGTCGACAACTTAGATTCAGCCTATGACCCCCACTAAACCCTCACACTTGCTGCCTGGCCTTGGGCAAGAATTAGTCTCCTCATGCTGGGGATGGATGGAAGTTTCTCTGGGTAAGTCCAGCAGTGACTTCACTGCCAGCTATGACACGTTTATGCATGGCACGTCTCCTCCAATCCCTTTCTCCCTTCAGCACTTTTCCAAAAGAGGAGTGTAAAAGTGGAAGGAGGGAAGGCAGGTTAGAAGAAGTCATGCACAAGGGAAGGGTAAAAGCAAAATCATGAGCTAACCTCCGTGTGTTTACTGTTACCGTATTTTTTTCTCAACGGAAGTTCTAAAAATCTTGAAACCCAGACGTTTTTGGCATAACACTTTAAAAAGCCTGATGTAAGAGGTGAAAATACTGTTTTTCAATCAGGCTCAAATTTCTGAAATAATGCTCTCTTTTTGCATGTTTTCGGGAAGGATGTTGGTAATATGGTTACAAAATTTTTAGCAGACACATAAAATGGTCATTCTATCATTTTTAAGCTCCCTCATGCATTTCTACAGATGATTTATAGATTTACTGGATTCAAGCAATCTTTATATCAGATACTCTAAAACTTTTTAAATGAGGTATATTTGTTTTCCTGCACTTTCTTAACAGGTTTGTAAGCTAGGCAAGGATCATGTATTTTAAATAAAATTCAATGCAGTTCTTGGCACAGGATTTTGCCTGCAGGTGCCCCATAAATATTTATTGTTGATTATTAAAAAGAAAACAATAAAAAGTAGTTCACATTCTGTGGGGTGTTTTTTGGGGGTGGTAGGGGTGGTAGGGGGAGTGTCAGTAAGAAAACAGTAATCCTTGAAAATTAATCACCATTTTCCATGATTACAAAAAAAAAAGCATCAATACCCAAACACCAACACTGTGCCTAAAGGTATATCAGTTACTAAAAAAAGGTAGAAAAAAAGAAGGAAGGAAGGGAAGAAGGCAGGAGGGGAGGAGGGGAGGAAGGGAAGGAAGGGAGGAAGGAGAAAGGGAGGAAGGAGAAAGGGAGGAGGGAAGGAAGGGAGGAAGGAGAAAGGGAGGAGGGAAGGAGGAAAGGAGGAAAGGAAGGGAGAAAGGGAGGTAGAAAAGAAAGGACAGAAGGAAGGGGAAAGGAACGAAAAGTGGCTATGATTTAGAAAAAAAAAAAGAACACCAAATAAACATAAAAATAATTACGCTGATTCTCTAAACATATGCAACACAATCTCAAGAGGGGAGAGAAGGAGGCACTCTTTCCAGTTCTTTTCCAATTCTCCCTGGCGTGGCAGCCCCTACTCATCTACAAAGCGCTTTTCCTAAGCCCACCTGTGGCCACTGAGATCATCTTTGTACAGGTGTGTATTACTTAGGGGACAGGTTAAGTGCCTTCTGCAAAGAAACTTCCAAATATGGTGACATAAATAAGGGTTTTTGTTTCCTTTTGTTTTGCTTTTTTGTCTCTCATGATAGTCTAGAGCAGACCAGTCTAAATCAAGGGCCAGCAAATACAACCCTGCTCAGGCAAAGTTCAGCCCACCATCTGTTCCTATTTCCAAGGCCAGAATGCCTTTGACACCAACTGGTGAAAGAGAGAGAGAGAGAGAGAGAGAGAGAGAGAGAGAGAGAGAGAGAGAAAGCAAGCAGAAAGAAAACTATTGTGTGGCACATGAAAATAACATAAAATGCAATTTTCAGTGTTCCATAAAGTTTTATTGGTACACATCAACACACAGTCATTAACTCAGTCATAGTCAAGCATTGTCTATGGCTGGTTTTGCACTACAATGGCAGAGTTGAATAATTGCATCAGAGACTACGTGACCCACAAAGCCTAAAACACTTACTATCTGGCCCTTTATGAAGGTTTCTGAACCCAGGTCTAAGCTGGTCTGGTAGGTCTCATTCATGTGGTGCATTTCAAGGCCTCAGATTCCTTTCATACTGTGATACTGCCATTTCTTAGAATGTTATTTGCTCAGATGACATAGGTTACTGCCTGTTATGGACTGAATTGGGTTCCCTCAACATTCATATGTTGAAACTCTAACTCCCAATGTGACTGAATTTGGAGATAGGACCTTTAATGAGATAACTAAAGTTAAATAAGGTCAAAGGGTAGAGCTGTAGTTTGATGTGACTGGTGTCCTTATAAGAAAATAAGGAAATACCAAAGATCTCTATCTTTCTCTGCTGGCACAACATAGGCACAGAGGACACAGTGAGAAGGCACTGTCTGCGAACCAAGAGGAGAGGACTCACCAGAATCCAACCCTGCTGGCACTTGACCTTCGACTTGGAGCCTCTAAACTGTAAGAAGTACTTTTCTGTTGTTTCAGCCACCCAGTCTATGGTTTCTGTGATGGCAGCCAGAGTGGAGTAACACATTGCCCTATCCATGCCTGGCCCTTTAGGAGATGGAGATCAAGCAATTTCTTTCTGGGCTCACACTCCTTCTGTTCACATTTATTCCTCTAGTGAACTACTTCAGATATTCTACACATTAGTGGACAATGAGAACAGGGAGGATGATGGGATTTGGGGTGGGGGGAGTCAACCAAAAGCGCAACACAGTTTGAAGCACATATATAGTAATTACATTTTTAAAATCTCTGGATTTTGGGCCTCTCTTTGTGTTCCCCCCACCCCCACCCTGGCAGTATCCCACTACTGCCAATCCTTTTCTTATAGTATTATGGTAAATGTTTAGGGTCCACTTACGAGTGAGAACATGTGATATTCTGTTCTTTGTTTGTGTGATAGATCACTGAGTATGATAGACTCTAAATCCATCCAAGTTGCTGTGAAGTCCCTTAGTTTGTCCTTCTTTATGGCTGCATAATATTCCATTGTGTATATGTACCACATTTTTTTATACAGTCGAGTTTCAGTGGGCAGCGTGGCTGGTTCCATGTTTTTGCTATTGTGAATAGTGCTGCAAGAAACATGCATGTGCAGGTATCTTTTTTGTAGAATGATTTGAGTTCCTCTGGGTATATTCCCAGTAGGAGGATTGCTGGGCCATATAGAAGGTCAATGTCTAGCTCTTTTAGAAATCGCCACACTGTTTTCCAAAGAGGTTGCACTAGTTTGCATTCCCACCAGCAGCATAGAAGTGTTTCATTCTCTCCACATCCTCCCCAGCATCTGTGGTTTGTTTTATTAATGATAGCTATTCTTACTGGGGTTAGGTGTATCTCAATGTAGTCTTGATTTGCATTTCTCTGATAATCAGTGAGGCTGAGCACTTTTTTGTATGTCTGTTGGCTGCCCATATATCTTCTTTTGAGAAGTGTCTATTCATGTCTTTTGCTCACTTTTTAATGGCGGTGCTTTTTTGTTTTTCCTTTTGGTACGTTTGAGTTCCTTGTAGATGCTGGATGTTTGGTCTTTGTCACATATACAGTTGGCAAATATTTTTCCCATTCTGTAGGCTGTCTCTCGCTCTCTCGATGGTTTCTTTTGTTTTGCAGCGGCATAAACTTTACCTGTACGATGACCACTTGTATATCTAATCCTGAATGGTATCCCATATCTTTAAAATAAAATGAAAAATTTAAAAACAAATAAACAAAAATATCTGGTTTACCTGAAGTTCATGAGGTTCCATATAGAGTCCTACTGGCCTCTGGACAGACATCTTTGCTGTATTTATAAAGTGGTCACTTTCTGATGTAAAGGCAAACGGATGTTCAAGCTAGAACAGCCTTCTGGAAGTAATTCTGGTCTTTAAGTATTTGTTTTAAGCATGAAATGTTCACCTGACTCTCCTTAGGACCCCAGTGCATATTTCTTTGTGTGTAATAGAGTAGCCTCAGTAGTTGGGGGTTACTAAAGATACTTTGGTATCAAGAGAACAGATGGGTTGTTAGAGCTCAGGGTTACTGCAGGTCCTGCCTCAAGCAGGACCTGAAGTAGAATGAGACAGTAACTGTCTTGGATCTCAGTTCTACTGACTTATTATTTTCATTTTCTGCACTTATACATAACTAATTTTTTAAAACCTGTGGGGACAAACTACTTGCATTTTTGTACAGAGTGAATTTGACTCATATATAATCATTAACAAAGGTTCTTACCTTGACTGGCTGCTTTCTGGAAAAAGAAAATTAATTCACGTCCTATGAAAAATTGAACAAGAAGAGAGATTTTACTTTTTCAAACCATGGGGGCGGGACTCATCACTTTTACAAATAACCCTACATTGGTCATGGTAGGTTACCACTTCTATATTATGCCATGGGTGTGAAAAGTTATGTGCAGTGGCACTGTGCTATGGAGTACATGGCTGCCGGAAATTAATCTCCTGATTCTGAGCTGATGAATAAGAACCTCACCCTAGAACACTACTGAATCAATCATCTTCATTTGAACCATAACCAGGCAACGTGCATTACCATGTCAATATTGATATGTTCTGACCTTAGAAACAGTATACTATTGGAAGTCTTTGGAGTGCAAGATGATTTTTTAAAAAATGAAGATTAAATTTATTAGAGTATGTTGGGCATTTTGCAACATCTCCCAAAGCCTTGTTTACCAACATACATATGGGAAGAAATTCACTATAGATATGAGAAAAGTAGACTGGGTGCAGTGGCTGTAATCCCAGCACTTTGGGAGGCTGAGGCGAGAGAATTGTCTGAGCTCACAGGTTCAAGACCAGCCTGGGCAACTTGGTGAGACCTCATCTCTATAATAAATCAAAAAATTAGCTGGGCGTGGTGGCAGGTGCCTGTGGTTCCAGCAACTTGGAAGGCTGAGGCAGAAAGATCACCTGAGCCCAGAGATTGAGGCTGTGGTGGCCATGAGTGTGCCACTGTACTCCAGTCTGGGCAACAGAGTAAGACTCCAATTCAAAAAAAATAAATAAATATGAGAAAAGTTATTTTAAATCAATGGAGAGAAGCTCTTTAATAAATGCTAAATACTATAGGAATAAGTGGTTATTCAATAGGAAAAGAAAAAATCAAATTAAATTTCTACTTCACAACATACACAAGTGAATTCCAGATGTATTAAAGAATCAAATGAAAATAATTTCTAAAAGTATTAGGTGAGAATACAGAAAAAAAGAAAAAAAAAGGCCTTCTTAAGCAAGATGAAAAACCCAGGGTCCAGAAAGGAAGAGACTGACGTATTATCTTATATTCACATTTAAGCCTTTTGTAAGACAAAGACAACATAGGTAAAAGGCAGGCCACAGACCAGGTAACATATTTGCAATATATAAAGCAAATATATCATGGAAAATGGTTGATAAATAAGCTTTGTAAATCAATAAGGCATCTAATAAGGATAAAAACAAAGGCAATTTAATGAAGACATGCAAATGTTTTATAAAGCAAAGGGGTCCTAGACAATGAGGCATTCTTTTACTCATCACCTAGGCAAACCTTGTGAAGGCTGAACATATGGCACAATGTGTAGCACATAAGGAAACAGAGACTTGCACGTGTCAGTGGTCATGTAGGTTGGAGTGAAACTTGGAAGTATCTATCAAAATTCAAAAACTATGTTTGATTCAACCTAGAAACTCTACTTCTGTGTAGCTATTCTGAAAAATACTAATGCATATACAGGTAGAGTCATATACAAGGATGTTTAATGTTTATAATAGTGAAAATGGGAAAAACAGAATTGTTCATAGGGGAATGGTTAAGTCGGTCAGGGAGCATTACGTAACAGTTTAAAAGAAAGAGTCATGTTTATATGTGCTAAAATGAAAATTCTTTATGAAATTGAGTGAAGCAAGTGTTCATTTAATACTGTGTGTGTACACTTACATATGATGTGGTCTCATTTATTTTAAAAACTCATGAAACAAAACCATAATTTTTTGGCTTGTGTTCAGGTGTGTGAATGCAGAGGAAAAGGCTGAAAGGACATACATCAAACCCACAATGGCCGCCTCTTGGTTGTTCCTGGGAAATGCAACTGGGCAGAGGTTGTGAGAGGAACTTTCACATACTCTGCTCTTTGTTTGAGAGTGAATTTATAGAAAAGACCTTCACTAAAAGAAGGTACATTTACTCTGCATAATCCATGCAATTAAAATTAAATTCAAACAAAGAAAAGCACCTTGTGAGATGCTTTTGGGCTACCCATTGTACAACTCTGACCACAGTGTCTGCAGCTGTCTTTCACCACTGGTTCTTGGGGCCCCTTCACACCTTCCTGCACAAACCTCTTTAGGTCAGACTGGCCAAGTGTGAGGTGAACCTGCTGTTTGTTCATACATGTACTATTTTATACCATTTGAATAGGAAAAGGTAGTCATTCTCTGGTTTTGTAATTATTTTATTGACCATAAGTGATAACTGGAAAAGGGAGTTTAAATGTACTCATTGTTTTCAATATTTCAATGTTTATTCTGAAATGTCAGAGTACCTTGGTAAAATATCAATATGATAAACTGAAGGATTCTTTTCTTTTTTCTTAGAAAGTAAAAATTACACATATGTATTATTATACTGTGAGTCCAATACAATGGATTAGTAGTTCTGCCAAATGTTCTTACTTAACTGCTTTCTAGTTTTAGCAATAGCAATATATTACTTTCACATTTAAAAAATCTTAATAGTGTAAAGCAATTTTGCAGAAAATTCATTATCTTCATTTTACACATTAGTAAAGTCAGGCTAAACCAACATCAAATTAACCAGAATTAAGATTAGGGCTCAGGTCTTCTGACTTTTGGGCTAAGTTGTTGGATTTTTTTGTTTTCCATATATGGTCATCTCCTACAAACTACATACATTTTCTTAAATCTTCTAACAATATTTTCTGAAACTGAACGTTTTATTTCTGAGGATTATAGTACAGTATTTCATATTCCGATATTGGAATATAGCACTAGAAGCAGAGTAAAATTCACTTCAGAAACATCCCTCTTGCATTGAGGATAAAACTTGTAAAAATAAAATTTTAGTCTATCACGAAATAAATGCTCATTTGTACATCACAGAGGGGCTCTCTGCAATTTCATTTCTAGAATGGATCCTCCATTTTTCTTTCATTTTAAAATGGATTCTAATTATTAAATCGTAGTCTAAAGGAATGATCATATATTAGTTTTTCAGTGACTTAACCTGAGACTATACCAAGTGAAAAATATGTTGCTGTTTAATTTACTTTAGACTTTAGGGAAACAAATCTTGTATGTAAATATGTCTTAAATCAAAGTCCTCTAAATGCATTTTTAAATTGTGTAAATACTGAAACAACAAAATGTCTTTGTCCTATATTAGCACATGCTGCAGCATACAGCTCAGGAAACCAATAGAGAATTGTGAAATTGCAAACAGCTACGTCATGCCTGTTGCTTGACCTGGGACAGCAAACCCAAAAACGTGTCCGATGGGCGTGTGACAGCTGATCTCACTACTGTGCCCGGAGACCACCGGCACTCTTAGAGACCAGAAAAGAGAACGCGACTCTTCCCTCCTTTGAATGATCAGTTAGACCTGCTGTCGTGAAGCTGACCCGCTGACACGGTGGCTGAAGCCCAGGGACGCATTCTGCCTTCAGGTTCCCACAGCGACTGCTGCAGGCCGGGAGCCCGCACCGACCCGCACTGCGAGCACAGCGCCAAACAGCGGGTGCGAGCTCAGCGGCGCAAGCTACATAACAGGAGAGGACTGAGAACCGCGGGAAACGCGATCGAATGGTGATGTGCATCTGCTGGGGCGCATACATGTAGATCTACATTCCTATCTGCTTTAGACTGTGCACTGCCCGGTGTGCTACTGCGTATTTTCGGAGACCACATGTTTGACAATTCGAGGGTGTGACTCCTCTTGAAAATATTAGCTTTAGGATATTTTTTAACCACTTCTAGGACACGGAAAAGGAAAAATGCTTACGTGGGCCATTGCCCAAGCACTGGCCAGCCTCCTGTAGGGGAAAAAGGTCAGACAATGCTATGTCTCTAAGTTGGGGGAAATCTTAAGTTCGCCCTTAAGCGGGGTGAGAGGTCGCGGGGCGCAGCCAGAGAGTCGGCGGCAACTGCGGGCGCCTTTTGCGTCTCCTAGGCTGCCAAGCTCTGAGCTTCCAGTTGCGCCTAAGTCCGAGCTTTCGCGACTCCCACATTCAGGATGATGGTAGGAAGCAAAGCATCATTGTCACAATAACCCGACAGCCATTCTTCCTCCTCGCCCAGCGCCGCAGCTCGGGTGCCTCCAAGACCCATCCCTTTCGCTGCCCGTAGGAGAACCCGGGCCCTTCCACAC
This sequence comes from Tarsius wallacei, assembly GCA_963574415.1. NCBI lineage: Eukaryota > Metazoa > Chordata > Mammalia > Primates > Tarsiidae > Tarsius > Tarsius wallacei. The sequence continues at coordinate 25,181 of CAUYQG010057925.1, forward strand.
CTGGTCACTGCGGGCTGGGCCGGGGCTTTCCCGTCGCGTCCTCGCCTCCCCCACCCCCATCCCTAAGCTAGCGCCGGTCCCGGAGCTGAAAACATTTCTGGGCTTGAACGCGATAGCCAGGGTCTCAGGAACCCGGAAACACCACCAAAGCAGCTCCCGGGACGCACGCACGCCCCGCGACGCCTTCGTGCGCAGCGGACGCGGCCCTGACTTGCGAGTCACCCGACTAACCGCGAGGAAAACGGGGCGCCCGGCAGCCTCTTCAGCCCGCCAC
>CAUYQG010057929.1:0-16830 GCA_963574415.1 Tarsius wallacei
ACACTGGGGAGAGAGTGAAAGAAGCAGAAGCTCTGCAGGAGACAGCAGAGAAGCAGACGAGAGGAACAATTACAGAACCTGACACAAGAGGGCAGGGTTTTTTTCTTTTTTTAATTATTAATTTTTTTTATTTTTTAAAAATCCTTGTCCATCATATTTCATTCTAGTTTTCTCTGTGCGCCTCATTGCTGTCACTGTAACTTAAACTCAGGGAGTACACACACATATCCACTGCATCATCATATAGAGTGGTGTTTGGGAATGGGAATATATGCCGCAATCAGGGAACATTGTAATTTGCAAGTAGTTTCTTAATCCTAGCTCCCAATCCCCTACCTTATTCAATTTTCAAAACTACAATAGACAGCAAAGCTTCCCACCCACAGTCCTGTTTCAAAATAGAATAAATTCAGTGCCTGGATCAGGAAAGAATAGAGGGCTGAGCAAAATCAGAAGGGAATGCTTCTCCCACTGACACTGAATAACAGAACTAAAGAGAAAAGCAAGAGATCTGTCACACACACACAAACAATAGAAGACTACAGGTAATTTCAAGTGCAACAAAGAGAAAACACCTGAAAAATCAGACCTCTGGTGCCCAAACAATGGATGTCACCGATGACTGAACCCAGAATATGCAAGGGAGTAGGGAATGGAGGAAAAGAATGAATAAGACTCAAGAAAGATGAGATGCAGCACTGAAAAAACTTGTAACAGAGATTTTGACAATAAAAAATTTCATCCAGGAAGTAAATAACAAGAGATAAGCATTGAAAGCAGAATTAATCTAGTGAAAGAAAGAATCTCAGAACTTGAAGACTAGAATATGGAATTAACCCGATCTGCAAAAGAAAAAAAAAAAAAAAGAAAGAAAGAAAGAAAGAAAACTCAGTAAGAAAGAATAAAGCCTACAAGAGATGTGTGATTATATCAAGAGGCCGAACCTATGGCTGATTGGTATCCCAGAAGAAGAAAGGGGAGAGATACAAATCAAACCCTCACATACACATTAATGCCCAAAGGAAAAATATTTTTAAAATATATTAATTAAAAAAGAAAGAGACAAAAAAATTTTAAAAATTAAAACAATTTAAAATTAAAAAAAGAAAAAAAAACTCTGCCCTCTTGTTTCAGGTTCTGTAATAGTTCCTCTCCTCTGCTCTCTCCTGCAGTGTCTGGAGTATGGAAGGAGGAGGGGCAATGGAGGTGGGTGGGGCTGCAGTCCTCCACTCTCACTCTCATAATGCCAGGGAGATTTCCTCCTGTGGGGAGGTACAGGATTAGCTCTTCTCCAGGTATGTTCTCCTGGGGCATGCCCAGCCAGGCCTATCCTGGAATTAAGTTCTCCTATTGCAACTGACATCCAGGTTCTGCCTAGGATTGTACCTCTCAGTCATGGCCCAGCTGTGTGGGTTAGATGTTCAGAGGATTGCCGGGGAGGAGAGGGTATGGGTCAGCTCTGGACTCACCATTAATTTCTTTTTAGTTCTTCCTCATCATTTTCTGGCCACACCCTTTGTCCATGGTTGGATCAGTGTAGGGAGTGGGGTGCCTAGGACACAGCACTTGTCAGGTCCCTCCGAAGTTTGTGCTTTCAGGATATTCCCTCTGGGTCATGATCAGCCCCTGAGTAGTTGATTCATCAGTCACAAAGATTGGGTCTGTAGCTCAGTGGTGAGCAAATAGGAGTACTTTCCTGCCCCCACCTTCAAGATGGTGGTGGGGTACCCCTCTGGACCTCTCTGGTGAGACTCTACCTCCACTGTCCCTGCTGTCAGTGTCCAGCCAGGCACTGAAGTGGTGAGGCAAAGCCTGGAGCCAACAGTCTCTCCTACTGCAGTGGTGAGGCAGAGCCTGGAGACGGTAGTCTCTCCCTGCCAGTTCTTTTTTTTTAAAGTAAGAAAGCAGAATGTATTGATAGGACAGAAGAGTTCCCACAGCGAGATGGGACCCAAAGGGGTTGCCATCCACCACTTCTTCACAGGGAACTTGTCTTTAAAAAAAAAATGGCCCTCAGCTTCTATGATCTAGGAAGCTCCAGAAACCAAGAAGAGAAGCTGCACCAGGAGGGCCCTTGTCACTTGCTCATGAGCCCCCACTTAGTCAGTCTCACCCAACATTTTCTTCCCAGGAAGAGTTTTGTTGATTTAAAAAAAATGGTGCTCAGATTCTGTGTCCTGGGAAGCACTAGGTTCCAAGCCAAGCAGCTGTGGCACCAGCCACTGCACCAGGGGAGCCCTGGCTGCTAGCTCCCTAGCCTCACTCATTCACCACTCACAGATTCACTCACTCACCAGCACACACACAAAATTTTTTCACACACTCACTTACTCACAGCAGGACTCATATTGTCTGACTGGCTGGCCACCATCTTCCCATCTTGTAATCTAATACTTTCTTAAGTGTTTATATATAGTAGAGCTGGTCTGGAGGCAGCGTGAACTCTTAGGGATTTAATGACTGGGAAGGATTTGAATTCATTGCTGATGAAGCTTGGCTTAACTGGGTCGGAAATTCTTGGTTGGAATTGTTTAACTTGAGAACTTTGAAAATTATACTCTAGAACCTTCTAGTCTGTAGTTTTTCTGTAGAAAAATCTGCTGCTATTCTAATTGATCTTCCCTGGTAGGTAGTCTGACCTTGTTCTCTTGCTGCCCTTAGGATTTTTTATTTTGTACCTGCTTTATGTAGGCAAATTACTGTGACTAGGAGTTGGTCTTCTCATTTGATGTCTTGGATGTTCTCTGAATTTATTGTGTTTGAATATTCACAACTCTGATGAGATGGGGAAAGTTTTCTTAGATAATTTCATGAAATGTTTGTCCAGAGTAGTCTCTGTTTCTCTACCTTCCAATTAATCATAGTTTCAGCCTCTGGATATAATCGCACATTTCTTGGAGGCTTTGTTCTGCCTTTTTAAGCTTTTTTCTATGTTTTTAGCAGTTTGCATTTGTTCCATATTTTGGTCCTCAAGTTCTGAGATTCTTTCATTTGCTTGGTTAATTCTGTGTTCCGTATTTGTCAGTTTGTTATTTATTTTTTTTACTATGTTCTTTATTGCTATTATCTCAGTTATCAATGCCTTCATTCTTTCCTCTTGTCTCTCCTCATTTCTATTCATTCTCTATAGTAATATCTTGATCTCTTGGTTTGTGGTTTGAGACCATTCATTCTGGGGGCTCTTCATTGTTTGAGTTCTGAAATCTGTATTCTCAGGTACTGTCTTCCCAGGCATCTGTGTGAAACCTGTGTTCTTTCTTTCTTTGATTCTTCTGCATTTGTGATGGTTTTCCTCCCCCATTTTCCCCCATTCTTTAATTCCATTGCTCAATGATGGGGGTTAGTTTTCACTTCTTTTTGCTTAATCCCCTATTCTTCCTTATGTAGATCCTCTGGATTTTTTCAACTTTGAAGCTGGACTGAGGGATACCAGGCTGTGCTTTTTGTAGTTTTGAGATTTGCTTAAGGTATGACAGGGCAAGCTGTGTTTCAGAATCTTTATGCAGATCACAGTATCTGCTGACAGGTGTGGGCCCCATGGAAACCACTTCCCACCACCTTACAATCAGTTTATGCAGTGGGGGTGTGTGTATGCTCTCTGAAATCAAAATGAGATAAGAAAGGAAAAAGAATGGAAAAAGGAAGAAGGAAGATGAAAGGAAGATAAAGAGAGATGAATAAGAGAAGGAAAACAGACAAGCATATCAACTAACAAATACACAAAGAAACAAACAAAAACAAAAACAAAATCATATGAGCAATGAATCATACAAACAAATTTAAAAAACTCTAATGATGCACTCGCCCTCAAAAATGCCCACCCACAAACAGAAAAATTGAAAAACACACACAAAAAAAACACAAACAAAACAAGTACTAAAACATAAACCAAAAGGGAGAGAGATAAAAAGTGCTCCTGCTGTGGCCATTTCTGGGACTTCAGGTTCCTTTCCCAAGCACTCTGCTTCTTCTAGCCACCATTGTGGTAGGGAGCAGATTCTGGTCTCCAGTCCCTCCCCTCTGCTCTCAGTGGAGGCCAATCAGATTGCTCTTAGCTTGGCTCAGACACCCCACAGACTGCTGTGGGAGGAGGGTGACTCAGGTGCAGACTCACCCGACTCATCCACTGCTGCTACTGCTGCCACCAAGTCACCCACTCAGATCAGATGTGTCTGTGCCTGGTCTAGCATGTGTGTTGGGTGTCTGTCTCTCTGTGTCTCCTCACCAATCTCAGAGGGGTGCAGATATCACCTCTGGGTCTCAGGTTAGAGTGTGAATAGAGGTAGGCAGGCCAATGCATGTCTCTGCCAGGTCCTGGATAGAATAAATGGCAGCAATTGGTGTCTCCTTGCTGGTGGTGGGGCTCAACTCCAGATTTCCTCACCCTGCCCTCTCTATGGTTCCCTCTGGCAACTCCCACCCACTGTCATGGGTGGTGGCAAAGGCCGTGCGCCAGATGCTAAGGAACAGCTGACCTCTGGTGCCTCCACCTGAGAGATCCCGGAGAATGGCTGATGATCCTGTACCCCAGTGGCTTTGATCTCAGAGCAGTGGTGGGATGCAGCTGCCTCCAGAGGGGAGACCCAGGTACTTGATTCTGAGTCCCTCCTCAGATGGACATTCACTCACCCAGCTGCACTTACCCATTCACACAGGCAGGCTGTCTTTGTGGACACTCCCATCGGTTCCATCGTCATCTTGCCCATCCATCTCAGGTGATGGTTTTTCAAACTTTGCCCACCTCCCTTCTTCCCCCTTTTATGAGTCTCCAGTATCAATTATTCCCATTTTTATGCCTGTGTGTATTCAATGTTTAGCTCCCAGTTGTAAGTGAGAATATGTGAAATTCATATAGTGCTTAAGTGTTTTCAGTACATGCTTAATGCAGTGGTATATTGATAAATGTTTAACAATTGACTATTCGGTGAAAAACAAAAGGCACCAGTTGATTTTAGTGGTGTAAATACTCCTGTCATGGTGATGTCAGGCTGCCAAGATGATATCATTGAACGTGGAGTTGGGAGGAGAAGTTTTAATCTACTCTGATGAGTCAATTTGATGCTATGAGCACATTGTGATTTATGTGGAGTAATCTAGACAAGTCAGCAAACTTTCTCTCCAAAGGGCCAGATTGTAAATATTTTAAGCTTTGCTGGCTATACTGTGTGTGTTGCAAGAACTCAACTCCTCCTATTATATTATAGATCCAAAGAAATCATAAGTAATGTGCAAATATGCTATGCCCATATGTTTATGAATAATAAATTTTGATTTTCATAAGTGCCACACATGTTAATCTTCTTTTGATTTCTTTTCACTAATTAAAAAAATGTGGAAAATTATTCTCAACTTGTGAGACACATATGAAAATATAGTTTACTGGTCTCTGGTCTAGACTGTAAAAATTGGTTAAACTGGAGAAAACTGGGCTGAGTTGCATTCCTAACTAATCCGAACATCGCATATCACACATGAGTTTCTAGTCCTGTATCTCATACCAGATTATTTTGAGGATCATCAACATCCATGGCCTTTTGGCCTACAAAAGTTATAGGCTTCAAAGAGACCTGTTGTTTCAGTTTTGTTCTGCTTCTCCATCTCCATCAACATTTCTTGGGCTGTCAACATGCGATTCACTGAATTCAATGGCTTAAAAAATGTAGGAAAAAGATTTTACATTCTAAATATAAGTACATAAACACACACATGAAATAACTGAAACAAACATTTCAAAGATCAGATTATCCCCCTACCACTAGCAATTTCTATTTTATTCATTTTTCACTTCATTTTATGTGTAAAAATTACTCATGGAGACTCATTAGTGGGTCAAAATCTGCAACTGGTAAAACCCTGGTTTAATTAAAATGATTGACATCAAGCTGTGAATATTCTATAAACTAACTTCCCTCTCACCCTGGGCTATTTGCAGTTACTAAAAGGAGTCATTAGCCAAATAAATAACAAGTTCTGGAAAGTGCATATGCGTTTTCTCTGAGCAGTGATTTCTGAGATGCCATTCTTATTTAAGGGACTGTGGGTCTCTTTCTCCTGCCTGTGATTTAGGATTGCCTCTTTACAGACAAATCTGCCTGCTATGTCTTCATATCATAATGATAACATTTTGTTGTTGTCAACACAACCATATGGAAAACACTATCTTGATTTGTAGAAGAATCTAGCAATATATTTCTAAATTTGCATCTTTTTTCTATCATTATTTAATCTTTTGAGATTTTTTTTGTGCCTACCCTGTTGTTCAATAAAATTATATAAATAAAATTAAGGATAAGACAGTGTATGGATTAATCAATCTATCAACACCATTGTATTATTTGACATTTTATTTAAAGCATGTATTTTTAAACCTTCTACAGGGATTGCTGAGCAGGCCCATAAAATAGAACCAAATCAACATCAATCCAGCTTGAAACTATTATTTCAGACCACATGTTATAACAAAGTACTCTCTGATTCCATCACACTCCCCTTCCACTGCCCCCTCCCCATTTCTGGTTAAATTATATAATTCCTTAATGGCAAGTTTTAGAGAAATGCAACTTCTGATTCAAATTGGAAAATAACTTGAGGAAGCTGTGTATGGTCCGATGCAAGTTTAAGTTGTATTAGAGAAAAATAATTCTGACTTGAAACCAGGAAACCTGTGTTCAAATCACACCTTAGCAGAACAACTATGTGGTCTTTTGCACATTTATAAAAATGTCATCATAGATCCATTTTCCTCCTTCATATAATTCATATAATACCTCTCTATTTATTTCACAGACATTTATGAGACAGTGTGTCACTAATACAAGCAAATTTCTTTGTAAATGTGAAAGCACCCTGAAACAGAATAGATCCTCTATAAATGAACTGTTAAATTATTTTTGTCACTTCTAGTTTTACTTTGATCTATAAGTCACATCGACCCCCCCTTTTAATTCCATAATAGTGACAAAACCTCTGTGTACTCTCCTATACAGAGGCTTGTAGCGTGGTAGCAGTCAGTGTGTGCATGTATCTGATATTCTGAGTACTACTTTGGTGACTCAAATTCAGTAATAGCACAGGATTCTGACAGTTGATGGAGACAGAAATTTCAGCAATAATAATAACTTGAATATATATAGGCAAAATTTTTAACATTATCATGACTTAGTGCTAGAAGACGCTGAATAAATGCATTAGACACACATCAGCTCTTTTAATTACCATTTTAAAGCTTCACTAGTTCTTTTATCCTTTATGTTTAATAAGCTATTATAGCAGTTTCACACTATCTTCAAATTAATCTTTTCTTCCATTAAAAAATGAAACCTTTAAAGGTGATTGAAATATTTAAGTACAGAGCGGAAAATTGTTTCAAAGTGAAAAAATTTGGAGGTAATTCTCTTTGCTGTTCTTTCATATATGTATGTACATGATAAACTGAAAGAAACTCCTTAGCATAACCTGTATTTTATAGGCAAAAACCTGAGACCTTCCATGGGGTGAAAATTAAGTCCCATACTATCCCAGGAGAGCTGAGTAAAGGAAGTAAGCTCATAACAACTAAAATGTGTAGTACCACATACAATGGTGTGTCATCAGTCTCTAGGTGCCCTGAAAAAAATTATGATTTCATTGTTTTAGTATTTTTTTGTATCTCAGGTACATAAAGTTGAGTTAATTATGCTAACTCACTCCATGGCACTAATTCATGCAATGATCAGTGATCCATGCACAGACCCTCTAGTTTTCTTTCTTTATTCCCACATCCCACTTATTCCTGTTTATCCAAGAGTCATTACACTAATATGTTTCATGCATATTTTGCATGTGTATGTTTTAGCAAATGCATCTCATTTAGTGTATATGTGTTTTAATGTGCTTAAATGGTATTGTGTGATATATGATTGATCTATCTTTCTATGAATCTATCGCTACGTTCTAAAAACTTTTATGGTTCCTTGTGCATCTCTAACCCATTGCTTCAACACTGCAAAATGTTATGGTGTGAATCTACTTTGTTTTCTTTTCCATCCTTCTAGTGATGTATTTTTATGTTGCCTTAAACTTCTTATTAATATAAATATTGATGCAACGAGCATCTATATACATGTCTCTCTGATGACTTGCTTGGTGATTTCTTAGAATTCTGCACCGAGTGAAATTCCTGACTCATCAGGCATATATGATTTTATTTTACTAAGAAATGACAGCATCTCTCCAGACTGAATATTATAATCATTATAATCTATGTTCTCAGCAACAGTACATGGAAATTTGTGTATCTCATAATATGTCAATTCTTAATATTACTCAGCTTTCTATTTTTCTGCTATTTAATCAGTGTAACATAATATCTCATTGTTTTTCGATTTTTGATTTTCTGTTTACTAATGACTTTGACCACCTCCTTATGTATCTTAACTTATTTTTATCTTCCAGTGTAAAAATTCTTATGTGCACCCTTTGCCAATTGTCCTATTGGGCCTGACTTGTTGACTTTTGGGAATTCTAACCTGATTGCTCTACCATTTGTAGGCTTCAAACATCCTTTCCTAGCCTGTTATATAAGCTTTCATTTTGTTCAGAATGCATTATGAACATGCATGCTAAATTTTATATAATCCAATTATCAATTTTTTTCTTTATGGTTTGTGCTTTTGAAATTTTAAGAAGTTATTTATCATATGGATACTCTTCAATATCCCTTCCTAGTATTTTTACAATGTTACCTTTAACCATATTTAATTCTTTTGGAATCCTCTTTTCCATGTGTTGCTACTAATCCAATCTTATTTTTCTTTATATAATGAGTTAGTTTATCTAACACTTTATACTAAAAATTTACCTTTTTGTTAATTCATCTGTGGAGTTCTTTTCTAGTAAATTAAGTCACTAAAGGTTCATTTTTCTGTCTCTGAACCCCCTTCTATATCACTGAACTATTGTTTTTTACCTGACACCCTACCAAGTTTATTATTTTTTAACCAACTAATTATCTGATTGGTCAATTTTATAGACATGAGGAGATAATAAGGTCATTTAGTCCAAGTTTCCATCTAGTGCCCAAATCTCTCTTACTACATCCCAGATGGATCATCCTCAGACTGTTTAAATAGCCTTATTGATACTTTTTCAGGTAACCCATCCAAATGTTGACTAGGCCTCTTCACACATGATCTTTAGACTTTGAAAGAAAATTTATCCTGTAACTATTACCTTTTCACCATAACTAACTCTTCTGCAACAAAGCAAACACTATTTATTTCATCTTATATATGACAATTCTTTAGCTATTGTTATAATCTCTATAGTATTTTCTAAAATCTTGGTTTACTATTCCTAGCCACTTTATCTGTCTTCATGAGTCAAGATATTCAGACATGCCTCAATTATAGCTGTCCTTGTCTCTGCACAATCCATTTGATCTTTGATCCTTTTAAAATGTTGCTTGCATAACTAAAACAAATAACTCAGAAGTGGTCTGGTAAATATAGACTACAATGAAATCATAGTTACTCTTCATGTGGACACTAAAACACTATTGTTGGGGGCTCTTTCTGTGACTTACCTAATGTAACTCTTTAAAAAGTAGCACACTTGAAAAATAGATAAAAATTACTCAAGTCTACAGGCCATCACTACTGGAATGACTCAATTTCTTTAAACAGAGAAAAAAAGCAATATTTTTTATTGCAATTAAATTTATATTCAAAATCTTCTTTCCATGGGCAAACTCTGAGACCTTTGGCTTGCTGTTTGTCAAGACGTACACCAAGATTGGTCCTTTCTATGGTCACACATCACAAAATTGCCATTAAATATAGTAAATCTGGTATTGTAGTTTATTTCACAGGAGATCTAGTGTTCTTGGACCACTCCAAGTCAAATTGGCCACAATAACATCCTGACATGTTTCTTTCCTGTTTTTAGGACAGATTTCCTCACATATCATTTGGGTTCCAACATGGAAATATCTGGGAAAATATTAGAAGGATGACTTGCTTCCTTCAGGCAAGAATGAAGAGAAGCTTAAGAACCAGTGACAAATTCCATGTGAGGAGAACCCAAAGTGTGACAAATCTTGTCAACCATATGACACACTGTTGCAGTCCTGTCAGCTCACCTTCTGTGTGCTATTAAAGGATTAGTCGCATCACATCCCTTGCAAATTCCAACTGTATGCCCTGAAATGCAGGGAAAAGTCCCAGCAACAACATGGTATATGGTTTTACTGAAGAAGTTCACTACTATAAATTTTCTTAGATTTTTCCCCATACATTTTTGCTTACACTGCTTGAAATATAAATACGTTTGCTGCTCTGAGCTTCAACATATTTCCCTAAGCAATTTCTAGCTTATTTTGACAATCTGTCTTTAGGTTGTGTTTGGACACTCTAAGTAATTTAGCTGAATGCATTTAGAATCAGCTTAGAAATTTGTTGAGCTTTGTCTGATTACATACTAGCATAATTTGTGTCATCCTTCAAAACCCAAGTTGAAGGTCATCTCCTGGGTGATGCCTTCTTCTTCACAAGGCTTAATGCTCTGCTTTAAGCTCTCTCTTCAAGAACTGTTCATAATATGAGTATTCATTCATTCATTCATTCATTTAGGAAACATTTGAGTACTCATTACAAACCAATCTCTGTTAGGAACTAAGAGTACAGAGTTGAATAAAAGTTAAGCTTTTGCTTTAAAGAAGTTTAAGATTTAGTTGTGAAGATAGACATGTAAACATATTATTGTAACACAGTATGATAAGTATAGTAATGAAAATATGTGCAAAGGATAGTGTTTTTACAGGAAAGTGACGAAATGACCTTGTTTCAGTTAAGGCTTTATAGATGAGACATTTGATTGGGGGATTGAAAGCAGAGTTCCAAATATTATTTGTCACTTTGTAATATTTTTTTTACAGCCAAATTGTCATTTCAGTTCTTTGAGAACATTCTGAGTTTGAGAATTTTCTAATTCATCACAGAAATTTTATTTAAAATAAAGTTAACATTGGTCTCTCTCAAAAAAAAAAAGAAAAAAGAAAAAAGAAAAGAAAGCAGAATTCACCTGCAAAGTAATCTGTCTTGTATGTATCGCTTTCCTTTACTAGAATGTTGTGCTGTTGAGGCTAGAAGACTTGATTTCTTTATCTCTTAATTACCTCTGAATTACCACTACCCAGCAAGGAAAGTGCTTGTGTGACAAGTGCTCAAAAGTATTGAATATAGGTTTGTATTTTTGTGCCAGGGACTGTGTTTACTCTAATTGTAAATAGTGAATAGCTCACTTTCAATAAGATATTCATCCTATTTATCTACATACAATATAATACATGGAAAAATTTCGAATATGTAAGAAATGTGAATGTGAGAAAAATGCTTGGAAGTGGGGAGACCTATTATCTAGGATCAATACCTCTAGTAAGATCTTTTATTCTACCAGTCTGTCACTTCCCTCCTGGTCCCTAGTCCTCAGGAGGACTTTCCGATATATAAAGTTCATGCAAGTTTTTCTTTTTCTTTTTCTTTTTTTTTTTTTTTTGAGTTGGAGTCTCACTCTGTCGCCCAGACTGGAGTGCAGTGGCCGCTCCCGGCCACCGCAGCCTCGACCTGCTGGGCTCTGGTGATTCTTTCGCCGCAGCCTTCCATAGCTGGAACTACGCGCGCTATCACACCCGGCTAATTTTTTGATTATTGTAGAGATGAGATCTCACCAAGTAGCCCAGGCGGGTCTTGAACCCTCGGGCTCAGGCATTCCACTCACCTCAGCCTCCCAAGGCGTGGGATTACAGGCTGAGCCACTGAGCCTGGCTCATGCAAGTTTTTCATGTGAGTGTTGCTTTACTGGGAAACAAAACTTAAACACAATTCTTTTTTTTCCATCACAGATTGTCCTTCATTTTTCCTCAGGGTTTTGTCTTTTGTCCTGTGACAGCAAATCCACCTAAGGAACCAATGTCATGATAATGGTTTAATGTGTTATTCCACCCATAAAATTTCTAGGCTTAAGGAAGGCATCTATCACATTTAACTCAAAATAGTGATCTCATAAGTAGCATTTTTCCAGACATCATGCCAATTCAGGGAGAACAATATGGTACAACAGGAGAAATTCTTGATACAAGCAAAAGATTTTAAAGACTAATCTGACCACATTCATTGATTCAAAGCAACTTGTCTAGTGTTTAAGGAAAGAGGAGAAACGGATGTATTGGCAAATTTGCTTCTAAGCTGAGGACAAAGCAAGGTGTTTTTAGCTTAGTGGCAAGTTTACCATCACACCCCTTTCTCCTCTTTCCTAATAATAAACTCTACAATATATGTTTATAAAGCTGTTCTATAAATTAAATTGCTTCTAAATAACCTTCTTAAATCTGTGAAGACAAGGCTGATGCAGACAATAAGTAGAATCAAGATACCTCTGGCTCAAAATGATGATGTGCATCTCAGACACTTTTCATGAGTTCTGTACTTATTTCTGAACTTATTTCTGTGGCTCCAGTGTGAATGCAACCATGTGTTCTATATGACTGGATTAAGTAATGAACCAGACATAGATAAAGTAAAATTCTAATAATGTTGAGAGGGAGGAAGAAGAAAGCCGTAGTTAAGGAGAATACCAGACTTGTGCCAGTATTACCAAGTGGGGAATATGCTTGGGAACTTGAAGGTGTTGTTTATAAAGACAAATTTTTCTAGCAATCATCAACTGTTGATTGACCTAGACAGACAAAAAAGAGAAGTCTGACACAGAGGAGGAAGTTATGGAGATGTAGTTATAGAAATGAATTAAGATGAGGCAGTTTGTAACAGATACACCTCAAGTTTGGCTCTTTTTGATCATCTAAACAATGGTAGTTTACACAACCAGTTTTTCTTTTATAACTGGTGCTGGTGCCCAGTGAGAATTAAGGAATAAAACTTACTTTGGGGTTGGTTTGAGTTAGTTCTTCCTTTGGGAGGAGTCCAGTATGATGCCTAGGCCACGGCCAACAGAACCCCTATTGTGACTTTGAATTGCATATCTCAAAATTTTCCATGTCTCCCAATGCTGTTGTCTGGGACCAGGTGGGGGGAAAGGAAGCGGTGCTGTTTGAACAGGTACCCAGAGCCTAAATTGGAAAATGTGTAGGCTCTGAACTCATTACTTGTCTTCCAGGAATTCTTTGACCCTCTATCTCTTTATCAGGCCAGTGGGGTAAAGCACATTTTTCAAAGAGTTTTAGGATTTGTGCATAGGAGACCATCCTGTCACTTGACCAGTCTGCGGTTCCAAGAGTAGTCAGAAATGTGTATCACTGTCCTTCATCATGTTATTACTATTAAGGAATTGCTTGTGATTCGGTTACCAGAGGGAGCTGACACACTGATTTGGGGTGACTCTTATTCAATTTATACAACTGATAAAGATATCACATGCCCTGTTTGAGCAAAAAATAAACACCTAAGTATCATTTCTGTATCTATTATTATAGACCTTCATGAATAAATCGCTTTACTTTTCAGGGGTCCGTTAATTTTTAACAAATTTTGACATCAATGTGTTGGTAAACTCCTGGATGTTGGGAAAAAAAATTCATCTGGGGACACTCTGCTATGGACCACAGTGAAGTACTGCTGTGACAAATGTAGTTACAGAGCTCTCAAAGGTTGAGAAATGTTTTTATGAGCCAGAGACTGATTTTCCCAACTGGGCAGGAGTTAAGCTTAATGGTACTACAACATGTTAAGCACCTATTAGCATGTCTCAAAAGTTTTTGCCCCCATAAATCCATAGTCTGTGACACTAAGTTTTAAACTAAATTTGGAGTTAAATAAAATACATGTTTGCTGTAACCCTGAAATACATTTCAAGATTACTATGACTACTTCATTCATTTATTCATTCATTTATTCAAACATTTGCTATTAGTGTTCAGAATGTCTGTAAAAAGATTCAGAGCACTTTCATTTTTTTTCTTCTGGATCAAAAGATAAATGCTATTAAATATTGGGGCAGAAAAAAATCGTGAGGGCAAGGCTGACCTAAAGGACAATGAATAGAATCAAGATCCTCAAAGATCATCCACTGAGACTGCCTCTGGGCCAAAGTGTTGACGTGCATCAGGAAAATTTTCCATGGGTTTTATACTGTGGACTTATTTCTCTGGGTCTAATGTAGATGTTTTAATGTGTTCTATAAGACTGGGCTAAGTACATGGAGTTTTGAAGCATTAATATTGCATCAATATTAATTATAGTATTGCAATATATTATATTTTATTGATATTACTTAATATATAATACTATAATTATAATATTAATATACATCAACCGAAATACTTTTTCAGCCGGAAACATACACAGCGCCCACTTTTGCCAAATAAAATTCCAAGAATCAAATGAGGCTGAAATTCTGCCATTGAACCATAAGACCTAGACATGGAGCTTGCTTTGTTTCAGTCCATGACAGCATTCCACATGGTGAATAGCTTGAGGAAATTTTGACATAGTTGAGACAGTCAGGCATAAATGTGTCTCATCCAAATCCAAGCAGGTCAACTTCTCACAGAAAAACAGACATTATCTCTAAAATATTGTAGGCTGTGATTTGCAGAATAATATTAATTTCCTGTCATAAGACTTCCTGAAAATATACTTTAAATATAACAATATTCATCTTACACTTGCTTTTGGTGTTAATTGGATTTACCTGGCTACTGCAAGCATGTACCTTTGTAACAACTGAGTCAAAACCAGGTTGATTAGGTAAAGGGGTCAAATTGATGTGCGGTGCAAGTAAAATTGTTGTGGGGTGAATGCTTCATTTTTCAAAAACACATACATAACTACTGATTGAATGAATAAAATGCAGCCAGAGTTGAATTTAGGGGTAATTTAGTTGTACTGACATCACTTTATAATAAATGTTGAACATAAGAAAAGTTACATATATTTACATGTATTGCCCATTCTTAATTATCTTAACCAAAAAGATAATTTTTTCTAACACATTAGACATTATCATTTTCATGGAACAAAATGATCAAAAACTTGATTTTAAAGGCACAACTAAACAAAGTTGTACCGTAGGTAGAGTTACAGAATGAGAAGGTGGGACATGGATTGGACTGTGGGAAAGGGGTCCAGGCTTTGTAATTTTTAAGGCAGAGCTGCCAATTCAATTAAATATCACTTTAAAGTCTTTTATTTTTATTTTTTGAGACCACCTTCTTTATCTTTAACCTGACCTTCCCCCTGAGTGCTTGTGTTTAAGTTGCTTACTGATACCACATGTGATAAAGGTTACAGCTAGCAAATATGCTCTAGTTCATATTATACATCAAGCAGGTCCAGTGTTTCTGATCAAATCCCAAAGGAATGAATGTTAGTCACAGACCTCCACATTAGGAAAATAATTAGTTTTGTCTGGCTATGAAATAGAAAAATCAATGAGTTGAAGGACAAAGAAGACTAAGATTTTGAAAGACTGAGTTAAAAAGGAGTGTTTTGAGAGTTACTTCCCAATCCCCAAACATGCCATACTTCTACACAATATGTTACGTGAACTAGTTAGGCAAATATCTTAAACCAGCAAAGGAATCTTCACAGTTTGTCTTAATTTTTGGATATGTTAGACAAATTTGTTACAGGAGTAGGAAAGAAAAAGGGGAAAGAGTGACTGTTCTTAAATAAATGGGTTAGATGTATCACCATGCATTTCAATTTGCAAGTAGTATAAGACTATTCCTGGGTCCATTGCCCTATCAAAAGGATAAAGGAGCACTCTTACCAGTACAAAGGTGAGTTTGGAGTATGTGAAGTTACAAACTTACCAGGTTATAAAACAGAGAACTATGTGAATTTCCAGGATACTATAAGCTTGAGTCATTTTTACTAACTTCTAAAATGAGCATGTACTATGTTCCAATCACAGTTATAAACACCTCAGATGTGCTCACTTAATCTGTCCAATAATCCAATGAGAAAGATCTAATTAAAATAAACTGAGGGATGGTCTAATCTGCTTGCCAAAATTATACAGCTGATAGTAATCACAGGATTTGAATCCAGGAAGTGAATTCAGAGCCTCAACCCAGCTGCCTTCCTCACTTTGTTTCTGACTCCTATCTCTAATACTTTCATCATTCCCCTAAGTTGCATCTAGAATGCTTGAGAAACATTTCCCTTCTTAAAAGTCATATAATAATATTGCTAGAGAGCTAGAACCAAGCTTTAGAAGTATTTTGCTCCTCACTTTTTCTTTAACCAATGGTGAATAAATATATCTCCAAACCCATGATCTCACACTGAGGTAAGTGTCAGAGAAGGAACCAGGATTCAGCTAATGTTCCTGTACCTCTAGAAATCCCTAGACTATATCAACTGATATTTCTTAACTGTATGTTATTTTCTAGGCACAGTGCCAATATAATTTGCTCCACTTCATCACAAGTCCTCTCAAAATACTACACATATCTTCAGACAAACTTTATGCATACAATACTTCACTGGAAAACGTCTCTGAATCAAAGAAAAGGAGCCATATTTTTATACCTGTCTTTTTTTTAAATCAATATTTTTTATTTTGATATTGTGGGGTACAGTTAAGGGTTAGGTATACAAATATGCTTCATTCAGGCACCCTTGTTGATAAGGGGTGTTTCCCCGCCCCCAGACAGATATTACTACCGTTAATCCCACCCCCCCCCCATAGTTTCCCACCACTGTCGGGTCCTTTTCTTATAGTATTACGATGGATGTTCAAGGTCCACTATATGAGTGAGAACATGTGATACTCAGATCTTTGTTTCTGTGAGAGGTCACTCAGTATTATAGACTCTAGTTCCATCCAGGTTGC
>CAUYQG010057931.1:0-17146 GCA_963574415.1 Tarsius wallacei
AAAAACAACAAACTTTGTAAGAACACCATGACAGGGATAAACTCTCACATCTCAATAACTAGCCTGAATGTGAATGGACTAAATAGACCACCAAAAAGACATAAATGGCAAAATGGATAAAATACCATGAGACAACAATATATCATCTCCAAGAGACTCATCTTACCAGAAAAAACACTCACAGACTCAAAGTAAGAGGATGGGAAACAAAATTTCAGGCAAATGGAACACAAAAGAAAGCAGGAGTTGCAATCTTGATATCAGACAAAATACCCTTTAAGCTATCAAAAATTTGAAAAGACATGGAAGTTCACTACATAATGAAAAAGGTTCAATTCATCAACAAGAAATTTCTATCTTAAACATATATGCACCCAACATAGGAGCACCAATTTTCATAAAGTAGCTTCTAGGTAAACTAAAAAGTATATTGATACCCAAATCATGTAAAGATCCAACAAAGAAAGAGAACTACAGGCAAATGTCCTTGATGAAAACAGATGCTAAAATTCTCAACAAGATCCTAGCAAACCAGATCGAACAACATACCTCAAAAAACATCCACCATGACCAAGTAGGCTTCATGACCAGAATGCAGGGCTGGTTCAACATTCCCAAGACCATAAACATAATTAATTACATCAACAGATGTAAAAACAAAAACCACATGATTTTATCATTAAATGCAGAAAAAGAATTTGATAAAATCCATCATCACTTCTTGATAAAAACCCTCAAACATCTAGGCATAGATGGAACATACCTCAAAATAGTAAGAGTCTTCTATGAGAAACCCACAGCCAGCATATGGCTAAACAGACAGAAATTGGAACAATTTCTTCTGAAAACCGGAACAAGACAAGGATGCCCACTCTCACCCCTCCTTTTCAACATAGATTTGGAAGTCCTAGCTAGAGCAATCAGATGAGAGAAGGAGATCAGTGGTATTCAAATAGGAAAAGAGGAAGTCAAGTTATCCCTCTTTGCAGATGCCATGATTCTATACCTCAAAAACGCAAGAGCATCTGTCAAAACTTCCTTGCACTGATAGAGGACTTTGGTAAAGTCTCAGGATATAAAATAAATGTACAAAAGACAGTCGCATTCCTATACACCAACAACAAACAAACAGAAACCCAAATAAAAAGCACAATCCCATTCACAATAGCCACATTAAAAAAATGAAATACCATGGCCTCTTCCTAACCAGAGAAGTCAAAGAACTTTATAACAAAAACTACAAAACACTGTTCAAAAAAATCAAAGATGACAAACAAATGGAAAAATATTCTATGCTCATGGATTGGAAGGATCAACATTGTTAAGATGTCCATCCTACCCGTGGCAATCTATAGATTTAATGCAATACCCATTCAATTACCAGCAGCATTCTTCTCAGACCTGGAATGACAATACGGGAATTCATATGGAAACATAAATAGCCATGAATAGCCAAAACTATCCTTATTCAAAAAAAAAAACCCTCAAAGTAGGAAGTGCTACACTCCCAGACTTTAACTTTATTATAAAGCTATATTAATCAAAACAGCGTGGTATTGGTGGAACAGGCATATAGACCAATGGAACAAGATACAGATTCCAGAAGCAAAACCTCAATTTCTCAACCAACTTATCTTCAATAAAGCCTCCACCATCAACCACTGAGGAGAGTAGAACTTATTCAGTAAATGGTGCTGGGAAAACTGGCTGGGAACATACAGAAGATTAAAACAAGATCCCTACCTATCACTATACACAAAAGTCAACTCTAAATGGATCAAAAACCTAAACGTAAAACCTCAAACTATAAGAAGCTTAGAAAATGCAGGAGACACCCCCATGGAAATTGGAACTGTCAACCAATTCTTGATCAAAACCCCAAGTGCCCATGTCATAAGAGATAAGGTTGGCAAGTGGAAACTTATCAGACTGACAAGCTTCTACAAAGCCAAAGAAACTATTAAGAGAGCAGGGAGACAGCCCACAGTCTGGGAAAAAATATTTGCCAACTGAATATCTAACAAAGGCCTAACATCTAGGATCTACAAGGAACTCAAATGTGCCAAAAAGAAAAAAACAAACTGCCCCATTACAAAGTGAGCAAAATATATGAATAGGCACTTCTCAAAAGAAGACATATGAGCAGCCAACAGATACATGAAAAAACGCTCAGCCTCACTAGTCATCAAAGAAATGCAAATTAAAACTACACTGAGATACCACCTAACTCTAGTCAGGATAGCCATCATCAATAACTCAAAAACAACAGATGCTGGAAAGGATATAGGGAAAAAGAAACACTTCTACACTGTTAGTGGGAGTTTAAACTAATGCAACCTCTGTGGAAAACAGTTTGGCAATTCCTAAAAGATCTAAAAATTAACCTTCCATAATACCTTGCAATTCCCCTACCGGGAATATACCTGGAGGAACTTACATCACTTTATGAAAAAGATACCTGTACATGTATGTTTATTTCAGCATTGTTCACAGTAGCTAAAACATCTAACCAACCATGCTGCCTATTGAAATAGGACTGGATTTTAAAAATGTGGTACACATACATGATGGAATATTATGCAGCCTTAAAGAAAGATAAAATTATTAATTTCACAGCAACTTGTATGAACTTAGAGTCTATAATACTGAGTGATCTATCACAAAAACAAAGAACTGAGTATCACATGTTCTTACTTATAAGCAGACCTTGAACAATTTTCATAATACTATAAGAAAAGGATTGGCAGTAGTGGGAAATTGCAGGGGGGGGCGGGGGGGGACAGAATTTGCAGTAATGGGAATCTTCCTGGGGAAGTGGGGGCACACCTCATCAACAAGGGTACCTGCATAATGAACATTTGTATACCTAACCCTGAATTTTACCCCACATCTTTAAAATTAAAAACTGAAAAAAAGAAAATAATGACTCAACTTTCCCTAACTTTAGTACACAGCACTAGTAAGACCATATATTGAGCATTTCCATTTTTTATTATTTGGCCTCATTTTTGGAAATCAGAAAGAAGCTTTGGAACTAAATACCTGGGTTCAAAGTATATAGCCCACACATAGAAATAGAATGGGATTGTGATCACTCATTTTTTGATGCTGCAATGAGTATTTTGAACTCTAGAACTATGGAAATCTGAGTGAATGTTATTTCTGGTTCTGCATAGCAACTAAAGAGGCCTATTTGAAACATTACTCGTGATATTACCACCCTACCCACTACACAGAAGTTGGCTCCCATTGAAATTAAAATCAAACTCAAGGCGAAGACCCCATATCAACTGCCTTGCTCTCCACCTCCTCTCACACACTACTCTTTTTGCTCACCATCCCCATCTTTCTATCCTGGAACATGGAAGTCAATTCCAACTCAAGGATTTTTCTACTCATTGTTCTCTTTTGCTGGAATGCTTTTTCTCAGAATTTCTGTCCCATAATCCTAGTATCAACTCCTCAAAGATGTTATCTCTGACAACACCCACTCACCCATTTGTATGTTTTATTTTCTTCATATTATTTGTCACTAGAAGAAAGTATAAATATAATGATGAAATTGTACCCCTAAAACTATTGAAATAAAAAAATTATAAAAAATACACGTAGACTACATTTATATGTTTACCTATTCTCAAGTTGATGGAAGTTTGTGTTGTTTCCAATTTGGAGTTGCTATGAATAAAATGTTTATGAATCTTTTTACAATTAAAAAATTATCTTAAGTATTGATTTACTGAGTGGTCTATTAGTATCATCTGTTTCCCCGCAAGTTTTATGAGAACAAGGATTTTTATCATTTTGTTTATCACTATTACCAATGTCTTGAGTGCCTGGCAAACAGTAGGCACAAAATTAGTGTGTGTTGAATAAATGAATGAAAAAAATGGAGTATCTTAAGGCAAAATCTTCAGTCATTTAGAGCCTAATACATAATTGATGCTGAGTTCATGAAAGATGAAGTAATCAGCTGCTTATATCCTATAGAAAAAAAAGCATTGCTTTAAAATGAAAATTAACAAAGATATAAATTTGGGTCAAGTGTGTAATAGAGATGGATATTTTGAATCATTACCCTTAAAAAAAATTCCTCAGTTTTACTGAAGGCTAATGAACTAACAAATTTTATATATTTAAAGTGCAGAATGATGTTTTGATATATGTATACATAGTAAAATTAATACCACAATAAAGCTAATGGACATATCCATCACCTCACATAGTTACCTTTATTTGTGTGTAGTGAGAACATTTAAAATCTACTTTCTCAGCAAATTTAAAGTGCATAATACAGTATTATTAACCATAGTCACCATGCCATACATTAGATTCTAGAATGTATCCATCCTGCACAACTGAAATATTTTGCCCTTTGACCAGCATCTCCTCATTTCTTTGGTTCTCCCAGTTCCTGGAAACCGCCATTCTACTCACTGGTTCTATAAGTTCAGACCATGTAGTATTTGTCTTTTCCTGTCTGGCTTATTTCATTTAGCACAATGTCTTCCATTTTCATTATCTTACCACAAAAGACAAAATTTCCTTCTTTTTTAAGGCTGAATAATATTCTACTGTATATATACACTATATATTTTATATTCATTAATCTATCTTTGGGTACTTAGATTGATTCCATATCTTGACTATTGTGAATAATGTTGCAAAGAACATAAAAGTGCAGATACTTGTTTGAGGCACTGATTTCATTTTCTTTGGATATATACCCAGAAGTGAGCTTGCTGGATTATAGGTTAGGTCTATTTATAGTTATTTGAGTAACCTCCATGCTGTTTTCTATAATGACTGTACTAATTTATTTTCCCACCAACAGCAACACATACTCACCAACATTTATCTTTTGTCTTTTTGATAATAGTCATTCTGACAGATATAAGATGATACCTCATTGTGGTTTTGATTTGCATTTCCTGTTGATTAGTGATCTTGAGAATTTTTTATACCTGTTGGCCTTTATGTTTTCTTTTGAGAAATGTCTATTTAGATCCTTTGCCCATTTTTCACTGGGCTATTTTTCCTGCTATTCAGTTGTTTAAATTCTGTATGTATTTTGGATAATAACCCTTTATCAGATGTGTAGTTTGAAAATATATCCTCCCATTTCATAATTGTCTTTTCACTCTGTTGCTGTTGGGTTTTTTTTTTTCTTTGCTGTACAGAATCTTTTTGGTTTGATATAATCCCATTTATCTATTTTTGCTTTTGTTAACTGCTTTGGGGGTCATATCCAAAAAAAATTTGCCAAGGTTAGTCAATGTCAAGAAGACTTTTTCATGGGTCTTTTTCTAATAGATTTACATGTTCAAGACTTACATTTAAGTCTTTAATCCATTTTTAGTTAATTTTTATATTAGGTATGAGATAGGGATCCAAATTCATTCTTAAGCATGTAGATATCCAGTATTCCCAGCAACATTTATTGAAGATATTATGCTTTCTCCTTTGTGTGTTCTTGGCATCTTTGTGGAAGTTCAGTTAACCATAAATACATGGATTTAGTTCTGGGCTCTCTATCTTGTTCCAACGAAGTATATGTCTGTGTTTATGCCAGTACAATGCTATTTTGATTGCTATAGTTTTGCAGTATATTTTGAATCAAGTAGTGGAATGCCTCCAGCTTTGTTCTTTTTGCTCAAGATTGCCTTGGTTTTTAAGGGTCTTCTGTGGTTCCATATGAATTTTAAGATCATGTTTTCTTTTTTATATGAAAAACATCATGGGATTTTAGTAGGAATTGCATTAAATCTGTAGATAATTTTGGGTAGTACAGACATTTTAACCATATTAATTCTTCCAGCCCATGAACACAGGATATGCTTCTATTTATGTGTGTCTTCTTCAATTTCTTTAATCAATGTTTTACAGTTTTAGCTGTATAAATTTTCACCTCCTTTGTTAAATGTATTCCTAACAATTTTTTTGTTGTTACTATTGTAAATGGAATCGTTTTCTTGATTTCCTTTTAGGACATATTTGATTTTAATGTATAGACACCCTACTAATTTTTGTATGTTAATATTGTTTTCTTCAACTTTACTGAATTTAACTCCACATGGACCAGCCTTGTACCATAAGCCTGAAGCATGAATTCACAGTAGCTAACCTGGTGCCAAGGTTCAATGGGGCAGCCTGGTGCTAGGATCTGTGGTGAAATCGGGTGCTTATTTCCTTCTCCTTACCCCAAACAGATGGCATTTCCTTGCTGTGTTGCCTGAGTTTGAAGAAGAAGTAATCAGTTAACATAAATCTGTCCTTCCTCCCTTCTTCAATGCATCTTTTCTTATTTCTGTGCTCCGCCCAGATGCTGTAATAGCTCACCTAAATCCCTTAGGAATTGCAAAGGTATTTTTATGCTTGCATGGTGATTGTGTTCAAGTTGATGTTTCTGTCAGAGGATGATTGTTATAAATTCTTATTTCATGTTATTTCATCACTCGGTTTTTACCTTCTTGAAAGTTATTGTAGTCATTTATTTGGGATGTCTAAGCTCAATACAATACCAATAAGATGCATCTCTTAAATTCCAAGACTAGGTTAACGTACATGTCTTAACAGCTTCATACAAAGATTGCAATTATTTCTTTCTGTGCTTGGCTCTCTAGGAGACAATTCAGCATGATGGTTAGGTATATGAATACTAGATTCAGTGATCATTTGTTTTTCTTTGCTAATGAGAAAAGTGATCTTGTGCATTACATTACATCCACAGGTTTCTTCTTCATCAGAATTCATATATTACCTTCTGACTATGTTGTGGGTTTAAATGAAGTAACAAAAGTGAAGCACTGAGGACATTTTTGGCACAGTATAAGCACACTAAAGGAATTAGTAACTATTGTTAAAATACATGGAATACATTTTATATAAAGGTCACACAGAAAGTTTCTGAAATAAAATCTGAATAAAGAGTTTAGCTTTTACATGAACATTTTATTTTAACTCAGGAAAAGAATATGCTCATTTCCTCACTTCACTCTGCTTAAAATTCAGTTCATTGCACATGCTGAAACACTGTCATTAGGCTTACATTTCCAACCAACAGTAATCAGGATGTGGTCCATCTCCTGCATTAAGGCCAAGCAAAGGTTGTGGGATGACAAATGGTAAACACCAGCTCTGGTGGAATTGCTTTGCCTATCTACCTGTGAGCTCAATAGACCAAAAAGAGCTTTTAAAAATTACGCTTTTGAAACCAACTCACAAATGTTTGGTTAATGATCACCAGCAGAGATGATGCACAACAAAATGCCCCCAGGAGGCCCTGGTAATTTTTCAGTGGATGCTCAGTAGTTGACAGTAGGAAAGCACTACATAAAATTATGTGCAAGCACTAAGTACCAGCAAGTTAGAATCAAGAAATGCAGGGGGAAAATCCACACTTAAATATATGTCTCAAACCTGGTGAGAAAATCAATAAGTATTAGAAGCCATGTTGCTTCCTCTGATATAGACATATATCACTAGAAAAAAAAATCACTTCACCTCCCCAAATTTGAGGTTCCCAGACCAACCTTAAAAATGATAAAATATTATTTCTAGAAAAGATGCAGTTGAGTTATAGTGATTCAAAAATAGTAATGACCTCAATTTTGTTTACTTATGCCTTTAAAAAAACTGAAAAAATACAGCAGTATATTAACAAACATTTGGATGTGATATTACGAGTGAGTTTGTTTCTTACTTATAAAACTTTGTTTATTCCAAGTCACCTGTAGTGAACATATATGATTTCTATAAGTAAAATTTAAAATTTTATTTTTAAAATTTACATCAACCTTATAAGTTAAGCAGACAACAGTTATTCAGTGAATTTTTAAAACATGGGTTAATTATGTTGCCAGATACCACTTTCTCATCATTGTTACCTATGATGATCCTGCCTAGACATAAATTCTGCTTTGGTTAAATCTGTATGTCAACTTAATTGAGCCATGGAGTGCCCATGTATCTGGGTAGGCATTATTATGATTGTGTATGGGAGGATGTTTCTGGATAAGGTTGGCATATAAATGTTTAGCCTGAATAAAGCAAAGTGACCTTCCCAATGTGGATGGGTATCTACCAATCAATTGAAGAGCAGAATAGAAGAAAAAATTGAGTAAGGTAGAATTTTTTCTCTCTGTGCCTAATTGTCTTTGGGGATGTTGATCTTCTGCCTTCAGACTAACACTTGGACTGAAACTTACACCACCAGCTTTTCTGGGTCTTTATCTTGCTGACCGCATATCTGGGGAGTTCTCAGCTAATTCTTTATAATAAATCTTTTCCAGATAGAGATAGAGATAGAGATAGAGATATACCAGTTCTGTTTCTCTGGAGAATCTATGCTAATTTAAAACCCAAAGTAGTAAAGGCAAAGATTAGTTCATCTGGATTTGTCCTAAGTCATTCATTCATTTAATATGTTTAGTTTGCTCTGCCTTAGGACACTTCTAGTCTGTAAGAATACAAAGATAAATTGAAAAAAGTTATGTCAGATAGTGGCAGAACCAGTTAGACTACAGAGAAGTGATTCCCGTGTGAGTGAGTGAGTATATAGAAAATTTTGCATATGTGTCAGTGAGTAAATGGGTGTGTGAGTGGCTGACTGAGTAGAGGCTTGGGAGCAAGTGACCAGGGCTCTCCTGGTTATGTGGCTGGTGCTTTGGTTAAATCTGTATATCAACTTAATTGAGCCATGAAGTGCCCATGTATCTGGGTAGGCAATTTTATGATTGTGTCTGAGAGGATGTTTTGGGATAAGGTTGGCATATAAATGTATAGCCTGAATAAAGCACGCTTCCCAGGCACAGAAGTTGAGTACCATATTTTAAAAATCAACAAAGCCCTTCCCAGAAAGAAGAGGCTGGGAGAGAATGCCTGCTCTGGGCTCTGCCTCACCACCACAGCACTGGGAAGGACACTGGCAGCAAGGGCTGTGGAGGGAGTACAGCAAGGGAGTCTGTAGACAGAATCCCACTGGAGAAGACAAAAAGAGGCACCCTGCCACTATCTTGAGAACTGGGCAGGAAAGTGCTCTGGTTTTCTCACCACGGAGCAACAGACCCAACTCCATCTTTGTGACTGGCAGATTAATGACTCAGGGGTTGATCATGACCCAGAGGGAATATCCTGAAAGCACAAACTCTGGAGGACAGAATGAATGCTGAGCCTCAGGTGCCCCACCCCCTACTCTGATTCAGTCAAGGAATAAAGGATGTGGCCAGAAAAGGACGAGGAAGACCTTCAAAGAGATTGGCGGTGAGCCTCGACTGACTCAACCCCCTCCTCCCCAACAATCTTCTGAACATCAGACCCATAGTGCTGGGGCATGACTGAGAGGAACGAGTCCAGGCAGAGCCTGGACATCAGCTGCAATAGGAGGACTCCACTCCAGGATAAACCTGGCTGGGGCACTTGAGGAAGAGACAATCCCACACCTCCCCACCTGAGGGAATCCCCCTGACCATACTAGAGTGGAAAGGGAGAACTGAAGTCCCACTCACCCCCACTGTACCCTCCTCCTTCCCTGGGCCAGACACAGGGGCGATTGTGAATGAGACCAAAGCTCTACAGGAGAAAGCAGAGGAGCAGCTGAAAGAAACAATTACAGAATCTGCCACAAGAGGGCAGGTTTTGTTTTTAATTTTTTAAATATTTTTCCTTTGTACATGAATGTGTATGTGAGGGTTGGATCTGCCTCCTCCCACTCCCTTTTTTCTTTTTTCCATTTTTTTCTTTCTTTCCTATTTTGTTTTTTGTTTTCTGTTTATATGTGTAAACCAAGGATTGAGTGTTCATCTTTCAGGTTTTTTGTTTGTTTTTGCTCTTTTGTTTCTTCTCTTTTTTTAGTTCAATGTGTGCGTGACTACATGTGTGAGTGTTCGATTCAAATTCCTTTTTTTCTCTCTCTTTTTCTTCTCCTTTCTTTTTGAGTTGTGTGTCTGTATGTATGTTTGGTTTTCCTGTGTTTTCTGTTTTGTTCTGCTTTGTTGTTGTTCCAGTTTGCTTTGGGGTGTGTGTGTGTGTGTGTGTTTTGCTTTGGTTTCTGCTCTTGTTGTTCTGTGTCTTTATTTTTTTCAACTTTTGGCCATCTTTTTTCATTCTACTTTTTTCTGTTCTCCTCATTGCTGTTACTGTATCTTGAACACAGGGGGTACACACACATATCCACTGCATTATCATAAAAAGTGCTGGTGGGGAGTGGGTCTCAGGGAACACATATCAGTGAACATTGTGATTTGCAAGTAGTTTCTGAATTCTAGCTCCCCATCCTCCACCTTACTCAACTCTCAAAACTACAAGAGACAGCAAATCTTCCCCCCACCCCCAACCCACAGCCCTGTTTCAAAATAGAACAAATTCATAGCCCCAATTAGGGAAGAACACAAGGCTGAGCAAACATCAGAAGTGAAAGTCACTCCCGCTGCCACTGAATAATAGAACTAAAGAGAAAGAAAGAGATGTCACAAATGAGGAAAAATCACAGAAGAGCACAGGTAATTCCCAGTGTTACAAAGAGAAAATGCTTGAAAAATCAGATCTCAGAGCCCAAACAATGGAAGTCACCAATGACTGGCCCCAGAATACAACAGGGATTAGGGAATGGATGGAAAAAGTGAATAGACTCAAGAAAGACAAGATGTAACACTGAAAGAACTTGTAACAGAAATTTTGACCATAAAAATGACAAAGATAAATTTGAAAACATCAACTTTGACTTCAGGTGCATACCACCACACCTGGCTAATTTATTTTATTTTATTTTTTGTAGAGATGGGGTCTCACTATGTTGCCCAGGCTGGTCTCTAACTTCTGGCCTCAAGAAATTCTTCTGCCTTGTCCTCCATGTTAGATTAAAATATATCCCAGTGGGGCCTCTAAAATGTTATGTTGGACCTGCTAGGGTGGGGTTGTGTGGTCTGCAATATGGTGCCACGCTAAAGATGTAAAGAATTGCACAGCAGTTAGATTAGAAAATATAGTTTACTTAGAAAGTAAATCAGAGAGCAAGAGAAAGGAGACTCACCTTCACAAGGTAGAGGAGGGAGCCAAAGCTTAGGAAAACATGGCCAGACCTTAGCTTAGCAAAGCAATTGCAGCTGCTGTTTGAAAACATCAATTTTTACAGCGTTCTCAATCTGAGGCTTGGAAAGAATGAACAATAAGTTAAAACAGAGGAGTGAGCATAGGAGCAACTACAGATAGTGGAATTTGGTTGAAAAGAAGAAATTAAGTATAGTCACAGAGGGTACCAAGGAGGTATAATGAGTAAAGGAATTTTGAAGGTTTATGGAAGTTCTTCAGGTAAAACAAACTAGGAAAAGTCATGGAAGAGAAATGGGAAACTTGTCTTGGGCCAAGTGACAGGTTAGGAACAATACTTTTCTTTGTTTCTAGTAAACTTGCTCATATTTCTCTTAGAGTTAGAAGAGAAAAACCTAGATAAATGGTTGATGAAAGAATAACTAAAAACAAAAATTCATGTACCAATTAGCAGATAACATAAAGAGCTACTGGGCAATGAATACTAACAGCTGTTAAATTAGGAGTCATGTAAGCATGATTAGAAAATTAGAAAAATAGGTGCTCCTTGACTTTCAGTAGGGCTACATTTCTGAAAAACCCAACCTAAGTCAAAAGTATCATAAGTCAAAATGCGTTTAATGCTGACAACATAGCAGACTGTCCCCAAATTAAGACCATTTGACTTTACTACCATGCAAAATTGATATTCATTCAGTAGAAATCTTAACCTCACCACAAGTCCTTTAGGAGCTCCTTAACTTCTGATGGGGTTATGTCCTGAAAAACCCATTGTAAAGTTGAAAAATCAAAGTTGAACTGTCGCAAGTTGAAGATCATCGTTACAGGAGATAATAAGAAATGGCAACTAAATGGATAATCTCAAACAACCAAAGATAAAACTAGCTAGAGAAAAATAGTCAAAATGGTCTATGCAAATCATGAAAAAGTGAAATGGAAGAGAGGAAGAAAGGAAAAAAAACAAAACAAAACAAAAAACCAGTCCAGGTGGATGACTAGAATGAGGTAAAGATTGGTCTTGACTGAACCAGTTAGTACAGAAATAATGTACTTTAAAAAAAAAGACCTGTTCATGAAGTGAATAGAATTACCATAAAAGCAGGGTATGTATTAATGCAAATAAAGCAAAAATAAAAAGAGAAAGAGAGAGAAAATGAAAGAGAGACCAGAGGAGGTAAGCCCTCTACCATTCAGGGTCAGTAGCAATCTTGTTACTCCAGAGGTCAGAGAGCTTGATCCCTAGACTTCTCTCATAGATACATAAATGGACTCATAGACAATGGAAACTGCAGTAGTTATAAAAAACTGCAGAAGTGAGAACTGCAAAAAATGGTTTTTACGTTTTTTAAAGGTGTCCAATGTGGTAGCCATAAGCCAAATTTTCTGAAATAAAAACAAAATAATTTATGCTTTATACATAAGGAAATATGGTATACAATTTAAGCACAATGATGTTGATTTCAAATGTTGTCTCCTCACTTCCCAGCTGTGTAAAATTTGTCAAGTTTTACAACCTCTCTATTCCCAGTTTTTCCTTTATAAAATGGCAATTGTAATATTGTGTACTTTAAAGAGTTGTGTCAAGTATAAATAATAAAACAGCCTACTTATAGAGTTGTTAATGTAAGTAAAAGATTTTAAATTTGAGTAACACATAGTGAAAACTATTTAAATGTTAGTATATTATTATTATTATTTTCTAGGAATGGTCTCAAAGAACTAGACAAATCTCTGCTCTTTTGAATTCCCTTTGTGATCTTAAACAAATTATTTAACCATTCTAAGCTTCAGTATCTCACCTACTAAAAGGGAATAATGGTAATTACCACTTGCATACTGTGAGAGTTCAATTGAATATGCTTGTGTAGTATGGCAAATATAAAGTCTCCCTGCTCCCCTATATTCCTTTAAATTTGGAGCAAAATAATATCATCAGAGTTAGTATAATTCCTACAGAGTGGCACTATGCATATCCGGTGTTGTTTCTCTTGTGTTGCAAGCTGAGCTTAGCTTTGTTTAATTATGATGGGAACTATTTTTCTAAAAGAATCAAGGACAAGGCCATGCTGATGTTTCCTTCCCTCCACGCAGTGAAGTCTGAATTGTCTTTGAGTAAATGTGATACTGCTTTTGTGAATAATAAAATCCCATTAAGAAAAACAGTTATGGCTAATTTTAAGGGGGTCTTTCAGTGATAAGTCTAACCTAGAACTGAACAACTGGAATTTTCAGAGAGCACACTACATGGTACAGAGATTGTCACTATCAAGCAGAAGAGACCCTCTTGACTTATTTCTCTGAAGGTATCACTTATATTTGTAGGACCCTTCCAGAATGGTAGAGCTTGTGGTGAAAATCCATGTAAAGATATTGAGGTGGAAGTCTACATTAACATTTTTCATCACAGTTTTATATTACCTACCAAAGAGGATAAACTACCCTTTCCTGTGGGGAGAAATAGGAGTTTCCAAGGGAAGCAGGTGGGGTCCCAGACTGATTTTGAGAGAGGGATGCATGCTGGGAAAGGAAAAACTTGGGGAGGAAGACAGTGAGGATGAAGGAAGCGGCCATGTGGGACTCCCTTCTTGGTATGACTTCTTGATCATGATTCTATCAGTGAACCTTCCAGAAATAGTGGAGCTTGTGATGAAAGCTCATGTAAAAATTGATTAGAAAGTCTAAATCAACATTGTTCACCACAGTTTTATATTATCTGCCCAAGAAATGTGCATGCTCTTCAATTTGACTACCATATGTCTAAGTGTCTATCATGAACAGATATACGTGCATAGAAGCATGTGTGAGGGAGTTTTCACTGTAGTATTGGTGTAACAGTGAAATAAGGAAACGATTTGCTTTTCTATTAAGAGGCGAATGGTTACATGAGCTAAGAATATTGATAATATGAAATAATATTTAGAAAATTTTTACATGTATTAACATGAAAAACTCTCTAGGAGTTTCCCAACAGCAAAATACAACAATTAAAATTATTTTTGTGAAGAATGATTGATGGTATAAAAATACATACATAAATGAATACATATGTTTGCCTCTAAATGCAAAAGCAAGAATTTTTACAACATTGCATAATACTGTATAAGCTCAGCTATATAAAAAATGCATTGAAAATAAGACCACAACGTAATACATATTAGCAATGTTGCTTATGTTGCTTCTGAGTGAGGAGTTACTGATTGATTTTTCTGCTAATTTACCCTGCTCTTAGAGATATAAACCTCTTGATAATTGGACGAAGAATAATTTTTCATGGAGTGTTGCCAGGATTGCTCAGTATCTAAATCAACCATGAAAGACATCAGGAGAATGAACATCTGCACTTTTCTATCCATGATTCTTCTAAATAATGCTGCTGAAGCCAAGATAATCTTTTATTCTAGAGTCAGGAGAAGAAGCAAATATGTTACCAGTATCCAAAAGCTGCTGAGCTGTTTACAAATAACACTGATGAGCTAGTTCTTGGTTATTATCAGAAACTCCTCCCCAATTTTTTCCCCAACTATTCTCTTATGCTGGAGCTAATTAGACTATTGCATCTTCACCTTTCATTACTACTTGCATTTTGTAAAAATTAATGCATATCTCATTTGCATAGGGAGAAATCCCTTGCCTGGGAAATAGGAGTAGGGCATTCCCAGTTTCAGCCATAGTTGAAAATTACTTTTAGTGGCCAAAATGCTACTGAATAACAGCCTTCTCCTCTCTCTTTCTCTCTCTCTCTCTCCCCACCCCCCCTTCTCTCTTTCTTTCTCTTCTCTCTCTCTCTTCCCCCCCACCTTAAAGAGTCTGGAAACCCTTAGAGCTTCTCCTGAATATTCCAACCCAATTACTTTTATTTTTAGTCACTATCTTTCCTGCCTTTTCCATTTCCAATAATCCTTTTTATTAAATCTATCAATTCAAGTACATGCTCACTCATAAGTCCCGGACCTACTCAGAGTGGAAAGTATAATAGGGAGTCAGCATAGACATTTCTATACTTTTAAATGTTATGACAAGAGCATGCTTTACTTAAAACATCAAGAAAACAAGTAATATATAATCAAGGAAATGATCATAAAGTATAAATCCAAATAAATAGGATGACAGATGGCTTTTCTCAGAAATATAAATAAAACTATTCTTAGATATACATAAAATAAAAAAGTATTTTATGCACAGATGTGTGAACTTGGAATATAACTGAATAATCAAATAGAAATGAAAGAAAACTTTTTTTCATTTTAAGTCATTTCACTTACATGTCTACTCATTGAAACAATCTTCCATTGATTTATTGATAATTTTCTATTATTAATTATGGATAAGCAGAGATTTTTTTAAAAACCATCTGAACCTGCTTACCTCATGCAAAGATTCCACAAATTAGAATCCACAGATTTATAGGAATTATTGATCTCTATAAAATGATTATGTAATCTCCTTTCTGAATCCAGTAAAATATTTAATAGGCAGAAAAAGACATCACTTTATTATTAAGTCGAGTACTCAATTGATAAATCTTCCGTTTTCTCCTTATTATGTTTAGAGTATTTCAAATAACAAATTTGTTTTAGGTCTTTTCCCTGTTTTATATTTTTTCATGCAATCATAACATGTTTAAGAAAGATTTTCTAGGATCTCATCACCCACAAGGATTTTCTCAGAAGAAACTATTTTTCTTATTGTGACAACTTCAGAGATATTATTTTTTTTCTAGACAGAATGTCCCAGGAACTCTGACAAATTTTCCAGTTGAATTTCAGCTTGTCTCCATACTCTCTTTCTCCAGTCATATTGGTTAACATCTATTTCAGCGCCTGCTATATTATTTCAAAACCGGTATACATTTTATGTGTTGGTGCCTATACTGTGTCTTCAGATGAAGCTGAATTCCATGAAAACTTTCCAATTATGCGGCTGTTCCCTTTCAATTTTCTGGGTGGTCTGTGTATTCTAGTCCCTATAACAGAATTTGCACTTATACCATTACACTAAATGGCTCTTCTTAAACTTTTGTATGGATTATGTGTCTATTGGGAAATAAATTCACTGTTCTGAGACAAATATCAGGTAGCACATTCTACTTAACATTATAAAAATGCTTAGGGGCATGTTAAATGAAGTTCTGTAGAACAGCTCTTGTCTATTGCCTATTAGGGTAGAGTTTAAAAGCTAATTACATATTCATCCATGTTTAGTTACTGAACCAAAGAAACACCTAACTAAGCAATTTGTAGTTATCCAGTGTGAAATAGTTATCCTATTAACACTAATTCAAAACATAGAAAAACAGGCTTTCTTAAAACCAAAGATAAAATAGAATCCAATACTCTCTTCAATGGCTAATGGAGCCCAATACAGTTAGGCAAACAAATGCAGTTCTCTATTAACTGTTCTGTTTTCCTGCTCATCTGAAAATTATACATCAAATTGCAGAGGTTATCATTAGCAGTTTATATGCCACCTGCTTTTATTTCCATTAACGTTTTCCTGTAAACGTCTTTTTATATGTTCAATCTTTGTTCTTTGTTTGTTTTTTTTTTTAAAGATGTGGGGTTCAATTCAGGATTAGGTAGATAAGTGATCATCACACAGGTAAGGGTTGGGCCTCCCTTTGGTCCTCACTTTGCCTGGTTTGAGATCAGTTACCCTTATTGATGTTATGTGCCCTCCCTCCCCTGGCAGAGTCCTGCTACTGCCAATCCCTTTCTTTTAGTATTATGGTTAATATTCAGGGACTCCTTATGAGTGAGAACATGTGACACTCAATTCTTTGTTTCT
Source organism: Tarsius wallacei (assembly GCA_963574415.1). Classification (NCBI taxonomy): domain Eukaryota; kingdom Metazoa; phylum Chordata; class Mammalia; order Primates; family Tarsiidae; genus Tarsius; species Tarsius wallacei. Next base: position 16,831 of record CAUYQG010057931.1, read on the forward strand.
GTGATAGATCACCGAGTATTATAGACTCTAAATCCATCGAAGTTGCTGTGAAGTCCATAATTTTGTCCTTCTTTATGGCTGCATAATTCTCCATCGTGTATATGTACCACCTTTTTTTAAATACAGTCTACTTTTGATGGGCAGCAAAGTTGCTTTCATGTTTTTGCTATTGTGGATAGTGCTGTGATAAACGTGTGTGCACATATTGTTTTCACGAAATGATTTGAGTTCCTCCAGGTATATTCCCTGAGGTGGAATTGCTGGGTCATATAGAAGGTCGATCTTTAGATCTTTTAGAAATTGCCTCTGTTTTCCA
>CAUYQG010057932.1:0-10990 GCA_963574415.1 Tarsius wallacei
ACTTGGAAGGCTGAAGCGGAAGGATCGCCGGAGCCCAGCAGGTCGAGGCTGTGGTGGCTGGGAGCGGCCACTGCACTCCAGTCTGGGTAACGGAGTGAGACTCCAACTCAAAAAAAAAAAAAAGAAAAGAGTGGGTGAGACATAATTCTTGTTCTCATAAAGCTCAGAGTCCTGTGTTTTATATGCACAAGTCAATATATAATGTCAAAAGCTTGTCATCATTACGGCAGGTGGGCTAAGCTTGGGAATTGTAGGAACACTGAAGACGGGTACCTAGCACAGGCTGGCAGAGGGTCAACAGAGCCCTGAGAGGTTAATTAGGCTAGAATAGGCCCAGGATAGGTGCAGGTGGGGAGGACAGAGCTCCCCCAGGTAGCAGAGCTCTGGGACCTGGTATAGAAGGTGAGAGAGCATGAGAGACACGTCAGGAACCGAGTCATCCCACATGACTGGACATGGAGAGCTGATGCAAGGACAAACCTTCCTGTGATAAGCCCCATAGGGTGATGTGCCTTCCTCTCGGTTCCCTCTTTCCCCATTGCCTCCAGACAGTAATGAGTGTCTGCCACCAGCAGAGCCCACGTGAGGAATCTAGAAAGAGTGGGGGAGGAAGGAGCTGCTGGTTTTCAGCTCCTTCTGACGGAACCGAGAGGGAGACGTAAGGTCACAGAGGTCAGGAAAGTCACTTCAGGAGGGGTCTCATAAACCAAGGTAAGCTGAGGCAAGCTAAGAACTTTACCCCCAGAAAATGGGAAAATCAATCATTGTCATGATTTTTAAGTCACAGCAATTAAGCCAGTGGATGAACACTGGGTGTTTCCCAAACTATTTACATATCCATGTCTGGCCTCACCGGAGTGTGGGCCACCCAGGGGCACCCCCTCCTCTACTCTAGACAGAACCTCACCCCTGTGTGTGTTCCCCCGGCCGTGGACAAAGCAGAAGCATCCTCTGCTGTCTCTGGGTTTTTTAGTGTGGGACTCGAGGTGAGGGCTCTGGTGCAAGGAGAACAGAGAGTCACTTCCCAGGAAGTAGGAGAGCGGGTCAACGGCAGTGGGGCTGGGGGGAGGGAAGCATCCACAGAGGACTCATTGCTGAGCTGGTCACTGCTGTGGGCAGCTGTATCTCAATTCTGCTGGAGACCCTCTGGGGAACCTTGTGGAATGCACTCCAGAATTCTCTCCGAAGGGCGCAAGGTGGAGGCCATTACCCACCAACTCCCAGTCATCCCATTTGCGGGTGGGTGGGACATTCTGCAGCTATGAAGGAAGCCCTGGCGCAGAAAGCCCTAGCACCCTATCCATGCGTAGGGAGCTGTCCATGAGGCAGTGCTGAACCCGGGCACTCAGAGGCAAGCCCCCCCCCCCCCTCCATCCCCCTGCTGACTGTGAGATCTGCAAGCGCCTCCCATTACGTCCTCTCTGCTGCGGAATCCTCATGATAGTGGCCAGCTGAACTCTGTAAGAGGCTCAAGTCTGAGGGATTTGTCAAATGCAGCTAGTTTTGTGGCTGCAGCTGATCCTAAGAGGTGGTAGCAGAAAACCAGCAGCTCCTTCCTCCCCAACTCTTTCTAGATTTCTCATGTGGGTTTTGCTGATGATGGACATTCATTACTGTCTGGAAACAATGGGGAGGGAAAGAGGGAACCAAGGGAAAGCCGTGTCATCACCCTATGAGGTCTCATCACAGGAAGGTTTGCCCTTATGTCATCTCTGGTGATTGGGGGGTGTCTCTCCTCTGGAAACGGGGAGAAAGAAGCTCTCTCCAGCTTGAGGGCAGTGCATAAGGTCCATGATGCTTGGGCTTATTCGCACACAAGTCTCTATCCCTGAATTCAGGGTCCCGCCCCTTCTCCACTGGTCGCTGACATTAGCCTAGGACACCTGCCAATCTATACATTCAGTCTCTTGTAGTTTTTCCATCCTGAGATTTAATTACAGGCCTGATTCTTAGCACCATCTGCCTTCTGGCTGCAAGAAATAAGGGTCACTTTAAATGCTGCCATGGAGGTGTTCTGGCTTTGACAGCATAGCCTGAGCTGATAATTGGCTGACCTGAGCTTGTCATTCCCTTTCATCAAGTCTAAGACAGCAAAACCTGCAAAACTCTCCCATCCTTATGATGACCATTCAAGTGCTAGTTAGCATAAGCCAATGCTTTCTCACACCAGGACCTCACCCCAACACACTGTAGGAGGGATGGTCACCACACTTTATACCGCCTGAGTGATTTATCCACCAACTTCCAGTTGTCATTTTTTGTGGGCCCTGTATGTGAAACAGTCTGCAACTTAGGAGAGAGCCCTGGTGCAGAAAAGCAGTAAGTTGAGGACCCCCAGGCTTGAGGCCAGACCTTGTCCATATGCACAGAATTGTCCATGAGGCACTGCTGCTCATATTGACTTAGGGCTGTCACTAAAGTGGTTACCACCACTAAGACCCAGCATGAGGTCTTTGTTCCTGTCTCACCAGGGAGCAATCCAGTGCAGCATTCCATCCTGAGGATCACTTTCCCAATTAAATTTGGATCTTCCAGGAGCAGAGCCTGAGTCAAGGTCTTGGGGAGATGCCCCTTGGGGGATAGAAGTGGGTAGTGGTGGCATAGGAAAGCAGGGAAGTTCAGTGGAAGACTTTGCTGGCGACGTGAGCTCTGGGGCCATGTGGGGTGCCTGTCATCACTGTGACTCTGCAGGTAGTGGGGCTAGGTTATTGATCCACCAGCCTCCTCTCTGATTTTTGTATCCTCTCCACCCTGGGCAGGGCTGATGCAAGGGCACAGCAGCCTCCATCACTCCATAGGAAGCTCTAACCCAAAGCCTGGGAAGGAGACAGGTGCTTGCGACAGGCAGCTGTCCAGCTGGACAGCTGTTCAGCCAGGCGGGGCTGACTCAGGTGGGCTGAGGGGCTAAGGTGCGGGGCCCCGACAGCACCCGCCACCCCTGCAGGCCGATTTGGATCCCCAATGCTTCCAAAATTCTCAAACATCTTCTCGATGACCTGAAGCCTTGCCCACTGTGTATGACACATTTGTTTTATAACCCTCACTTCTGCTCCCTGTGGCCCTTCCGCCCCACCTCCCAAGTCCCTGTGGATTTGCATGAAGAGTCGGGGCACAGCATCTGTACTGGGGAGCAGAGGGCAGCACACCAGCTGGATGTCTGTTTATAACTTGTTTGTCAACTGCTGTTTGTGCAGAAGAAGGCAGCCAGTCAGCTGTGGCGCTGTGTATGGAGAAAGAGTCATGTCACCTCCTGCTTCTGTATTTTGGTCAAGTAATCAGCTGCAACCCTGGGGTGTGTCAGGCCATGACACTGTAATCTCTGGCTGGGATAATAGCGGCTGCCCCATTTTTCTCAGTTTGGGCTCCTGGAGGCAAGTGTCAGCTGTTTCATCAAAACCCAAGTGCTCCTCAAGGGATGGCTTACATGGCTCACTCTTGAAGGGCTCTGCTTTGTTTCCACCTCTGGAACATCTGCCCTCATTTTCTCTTCTGCCTGCCTCACCCTTGAGTTCTAGGCCTTCCCACTGTCCAAGAGGCCCAATGTCCACCCTTCAGAAATAAGGGGCCTGGGAGTGTTTGCTGAGGGCCGCGTGGGGCTCCCTGAAAGATACACTGTGACCTTGACCTTGCTAACTGCAGAAGCCCCATCACAGAGGCACTGAGCAGCCCAGATGTGGAAGTCTGTGAAGACCAGGCAGGCAGATGTGACATCAGAGAGCAGGTGGCCCCTGGGGGGACCTTCTGAGGACCTCACCAAGGGCAGGACAGCTGGTGGTGTCTTCTCTGATTGAGTGCGCCTGGGACACCAGTAAGGAAAAATGAGGGACAGAAAATTTGAGGACGTGAACAATTCCCTCATTGGATTTTCTGAGCACTCAGGATCAAGGCTAGCTCTCAGGGGACCGTGGGAAGAGCGTGTGCACTGGATGGGCCTTGATTTGAAGCTTGGCTGCCCATTTGTCAAGTGTGTCACCTTGAGCAGGTGACAGAACTTCTGTGAACCCTGGCTTCTTCATTTCCAACATGGGCATGACATTTTTCACCTCATCAGGTTGTCATGGGATTAATGAGGTTACACAGTGCCATGCTGTCCCCATGTGGGGCTCACAGATCAGCACACTTTCTTTTCCTGGTTTGTAGGGAGAAGCCAAGCTCCATGTTTCCATGCCTGATCTGGGCAGACCACACCATTACCCGTGACCTCAGGCTGGCTGGCGTGCTATTAGAAGGATGGCTTCAGATGCTGGGAACACCCGGCGGCTTCCCTCTTTGATCTGCCTGCTTAAAAATTCTCTCCATACAGCAGTCTCACTTTAGGCTTTCTGGGTGTGCAGAATGTCCTAATACTCCTTTAAATAAAGATTAAAAAGAAGCCAGCTCCTGGCAGAGTCTTCTTTTTCCTGCTGGTCATTACTCTGTAGAGTTTGGGTTGAAAGTCTTGGTGAATGACTCCCAAGGATGGAGAGTGCTAGGTCTGGACTTCAGACCAGCAGGAGCATGCAGCCACGTGGCACTGGTTCCAACCCTGATCCATCTCTTCCTGGGCTTCTAAACTGATAGGTGCAAATGCCCAGGTGCCAAGCTCAGAAAAGCTATATGGGCATTATCATGTTGATACCTCACAATAACCTGCAAGGAATGCGACCTTTATTGTCATCCATTTTACAGATGGGGAAGCAGAGGCACAAAGAGGTGAAATAACTTGCCTAGGACCACACAGAGTACAACCAGATCAGGTGGCAGAGCTGGGGTACTGACCCCAGTATTTTGGGTCCAGAATCCATGCAGGTGGCCATTCTGAGGCATTACCAGGGACTCAAGCAGAGGTAAGTTCTCAACTCTCCCAGAACAATTTGCTTTGCCAAGAATGTGTCTTCCGCCCCAGCTTGGAGGCTCCTCACTCCGTGCCAACTGGGCATTTGGGATTCCCCACACATGAGGGGACCACATTCCCCACAGTGTCTGGGGATCAGGGAGTGATTATGGAGTGATCTGTGACATTTGTCTCCTGGGCAGTCAGTGGCCAGGGGTTCTGATCACCCATTTCGACTGTCCTCAAGTAAGGCAGAAAATACCTGCTAATTTAGTTCCTGGGTTGGCTATGGGCTAAACACAGAACTGAGAAGTGATTTTTCTCTGACAAAGACAAAAGGGCAGAGTGAACCAAGCTTTTCTACCTGGAATCCACCAGTCACAGTTGTTTCTGTCCAAGGGGTGGCCAGGGTGGGTGGGGGGCTCTGGCCCCAGTGTGCCATGAACAGATGGAGCAGGGGAGTATTATGGGTGGGGAGGGGTGTCATCCATATGAAGTCAGCAGACATTTGTCTTCAGAGAGAATGTCTCAAGCAAATGGAGCTGCTCACCAGACAGGACCTGTGTGCTGACCTAGGGGTGTGGTCAGGGGAGACAGGGAGTCCTTCTGGAAGTTCCCTTTTGAGTGCTGCTGCAGTTTTCTTAGTGAAATAAGAATTACCAACATTAGGCGAGAAAGAGAGAGAGAGAGAGGGAGAGAGAGAGAGAGAGAGAGAGAGGGGCAGGAGGTGGGGCTTGCAGGCTGGAGGCAGGGATTTATGCAGCCACTCAGGAGACCAGCGTGTGAGGGGAGCTGGGGATGGTATGTACCACCAGGAAGGATGAAGACCCATTGAAATTCCTGGGCGTGAAGTTTCAGAGACCCTCCTGCGTGATCAGCTCTTCGTTCTTGTTGAAGCAAGCAATGAAGGGGCCATGCAGGGGCCGCAGCCTTCACCACAATGGGGGCTCTGCCAGGACCATGAAGTGGCAGAGGAAACAGGGGCCCTGCTAGGACCCATCGTGCAGGTGAGCCAAAAGGCAAGGCCCTTCCCTGGTGAAAAAGTGGAGGGTGAGGGGTGGAAGTTGGCAGCAGTGATGGGCGGTGGGTTCTGGAGGGCAGAGGGCTTGCTGGAGTCAAGGTGGTTAATCCGGGGCTGGGAAGATGGCAGGGAGTGGGCAGAGTGGCTTACCTGGGAGTTGGGCTTCGAGGGCTTCCAGAATCTGCTCAAGAAACATGCCCTGAGTTCCCATGGGGGTACAGCTGTTGCAGGACACAGGCCTTCTGTCCAGTGAGTGTGTGGAGCTGCCACCGGCCTTGGCCACACACATGGGCTACTCACCTGCTACACCAAAGAACTGCCCGGTTCTCAGCCCTTCCCACCAGCAGGCAGTGGGGTTCTTCCTGTTAATGGGAACTTGTCCTTTTTTTTAAATGATGAAAGTTACAGGAAAATCAGATTCATCTAGCTGAAACTTTCTTTGTTACCAGTGCATTCGTTCTATGAGGTGAGCACTACCGAGAGGCAAGTGACAGCAGGGAGGCATTTGTCCTGGAAGGCGGAGGTTCCACCTGCAGTGGAGACTCATGGACCAAACCTGTAACAAAGGCCGACTTCGTCTCAAAGACTGGTGGAGGCCATGACTGGGCTCCACCCTGCCGTCCTGGGTCCCCGACGTCTGATGTGGAGCCTCTACCTGCCCACCTGGAAGGGCCTCCCTCCCTGAACCAACCTTCAACTCAATTGCTTCTCGAATTGGAGGGAGGCTGGTGAGCCCACAGAATCCCCTCAGTCCACACCAAGGCCAAGAGCTATTTCTTGCTGATGTTTGCGTACTTGTAGCCAGAAGCTGCCATTCCCTGGAGTCTGAGTGAACAGCCTTTCTGAGCCATTGGCTTTTGAAAATGCAGCCTTGTTTAACTTGGCTATGAAACCATTGGATTTTATAGCCCAGTGAGCTACTTTGGAACATCCTATGAAACTCCCTTGGGAAACTGAGGCACAGAAGGGTCCAGTGGTTTTCCCAAGATCTGATTTGACCTGTGTGGGACTTTGCTGGTGTCTTCCTCTCTGTGTGAGCTGGTCTTCATGGTTGAGATGGATTTTTCTGCTTTGCTGCTCCAAATGAAAGAGTCACTGTATTTAAACAAGTTTGTGCTTGAAGGGCACCGTGGTACATGAGGAAGATCTCTGGGCATTTATTAATTCATCCATCCTTCCATTCACCCATTCATTCATTCATCATCCATCTGCTCATCCATCTATCCATCCATCTTTCATTCCTTCCATCTGTCCATCATCCATTCATCCTTCCTTCCATCTATCCAATGTCCATCCATCTACCCACCCATCTATCCATCATCCATTCATCCATCCTTTCTTTCTTTCTTCCATCCATCCATTCATCATCCATCCATCCATCCTCCATCCATCTATGCATCTACTGATCCATCTTTTCATCTTTCTATTCATCTTTCCACCTTCCATTTATCCTTCCTTCCATCTATCCAACATCCATCCATCCACCCACCCACCCATCTGTACATCCATCCAACTTTCCTTCCTTCCATCCATCATCCATCAGTCTATGCATCTACCCACCCATCTATTCCTCTTTCTATCCATCCATCCATCTGCCCATCCATCCATCATCCATTCATTCTTCCTTCCATCTATCCATTCACCCACCCATCTATCCATCATCTATTCTTTCTTACTTCCTTTCATCCATCCGTCGCCCATCCATCTATGCATCTACCCACCCATCTATGTACCTCCCATTCATCCATCCATCCATCCATCCATCCATCCATCATCCATTCATGCTTCCTTCTACCTATCCAACATCCACCCATTCACCTGCCCACCCATCCATAGTGGTAAAGGAGATGAAGGTGTACCTCGCCGAGCACAAGGGTCATGGGGAGGCTGACAGTGGTGTCTTAGCAGGGTGGTCAGGGAGAGCTTTTCCAATCAAGTGCTCTGATCTGAGAACTGAAGAATGCGGGCACATCAGCCATTTGGAAAACAGGATGATCCTGTGACTTCTTCTCGGTCCATGTCCCAGTAGACCACTTGGCAATCTTGGACACTTCCCTCTCCTTGTCTTCAGTGTTACCTTTGTCTCCCAACTGTTTCCTCTCCCCTCTTCCTCTCCTATCCCCAAATCTTTGTGACAAGATGTCCAGGGGAAGGTGCTGCAGGGCTGGGACTCAACCCGGCTCCTCCATTGTTCTGGCCTGCCCTCCACCACAGGTGGCTTCAGTCTTCTAGACTGCATAAGGGCTGTGCAGTCTCCAGGCACCATATAGACATCCCAGGCAGGAAGAAGGCAGAAGGGACAAAAGGCCATCTCACTTGATTCCCTTTCCTGAGGCCTCCAGAGTGGATGCCTCTACAGGGAAGGGTCTGAACCAAAGGGAATTTCAGCAGGGCTGCAGGAGAAAGGAGGGCACAGGCTTGCGAGTCACCAAGCAAGAGTCTCTTGCAAGACTCTTGCAAGACTCACGACACAGCAGACAAGCTGAGGAGACTCCTGGAAACAGCTTTCCCAGCAAAATCAGCTCAAAAAGGGTTAGGAAGGAGGTAGTGTGAGTTATGGCCCCTTTGGGCCTCTGGCCTGAGGCCAGCATGTTTACAAGGCCGACTCACGTTTGGTAATCTGACACTCAAAGTGTTCTGATGAGTCTGGCAGCCTAATCTGTGAGGGGACTCAGTGTCCCAGCACCATCCTTGGCTGGCTGGAGCTTTTACAGTCTGGTAATTGCAAATAAGGAGAAAGGGAGCTTTGATCACAGGCAGTGGAATCTGTCATCTCTTCCCCACCCAGACACTCCTCCGAGCATCTCCTGCCCGCTCCTTTAATAACATTTATTTTAACCCATCACTTGTGCCATTTTTCTTGATTCGCCTCACCTTGGGCACTTTCATTATTTTCCTCATGGAATCAAGGCTCAAATTTAATTTCCCTGTCCTCTTAGGCATCTTGGCAGGGTGGCCGGAGAGGGAGAGGGAGGGGGTCACACGGGGGAATGGGGGTGAGGGATCCTGGGGATCTCTGACAGGAAGGGCCTGAGCTTCCACAGGGAAGTTGGGCTGGAGGGAGATGCTGGGCTGGGAGAGCGGGGAGCTCTTGTGGGCAGTGGGCGGGGAACAATTTGCTGGTGGACGGTAGGGTCCTGGGGTCCTGGGGGGGAGGGGTCCCAGCACTTAGCATGGGCCTTCCTTTCCTTTGAAGTTTAGGCAGTGGTTCTCAAGGGAGCTGGTGATATTGTCCCCCTCCTCCTTGGCAGTGTTTGGAGATCTTTTCCATTGTGGCAGTTAGGGTGTGTGTGTGTGTGTGTGTGTGTGTGTGTGTGTGTGTGTGTAACTGTGTGTGCGTGTCTGTCTCTGTGTGTGTCTGTGTGTATGTGTATATCTGTATGTGTGTGTCTGTGTGTGTCTGTGTCTGTCTGTGTGTCGTCTGTGTCTGTGGGTGTATGCCTGTGTGTGTGTCTGTGTTTGTCTCTGTGTGTGTGTCTGTGTGTGTATCGTCTGTGTCTGTGGTTGTGTGTGTCTGTGTGTGTGTCTGCGTTTGTCTCTGTGTACGTGTGTCTGAGTCTGTGTGCGTGTGCTGTCTTTGTGTATGTCTGTGTGTGTGTGTGTGTATGTTCATAAAATGTCAGTAGTGCCCTCCCCAGCCCCCTATTCGTATGTGAAACCCTACTCCCCAGGACTTCAGAGCGTGACTACATTTGTAGATAATCTTTTCATAAGTAACGAAGGTAAAATGAGGTCGTAGGGGGGTGGCGCTAATCCAGTGTGACTGGTGTCCTTATAAGAAGAGAGGGCGAGGACACAGACACTCACAGAGTGACTACCACGTGAGGACACAGGGAAGGGACAGTGCCCACCAGCCCTACTGATACCGTGGTCTCTGACTACCAGCCCGCTGGGCTGTGGGACAAGTGTTGTGTTTAAACCCCTCGACTGTGCTTGGTCATGGCCCTGGTAAAGTTGTCTCTGGAATGAGGCTGGCTAGTGCCTGAGATGATGTCCTGAAAGTGGAGATGGGAAAGCCACCAGAGCCAATTTGGGAGAGAAAGTGACCATTGCTTCCCCATCGCTTGACTTCTCTCTGCCTCCGGGTTTTCCTTATTTTTAAAATCCCTGTTTCAAGACTGTTCTTTGGGTCTCTAGGTTTGAGTAATGGCACTGGGAAGAAACAGGCTAACCGGGGTTGGATTCTTCCCTCTCCGCCTCCGCCCTGGGTGGCTCTTGGACCCTGCTGTGTGGGAACTCTGTACTGGGGAGCTGGGAGGTGTTTCCTGCTGATGACTGAGGCTCCGGGAATTCAGAGCCCCCGCAGCACCCCATGGCAATGGTGGGCAGCAGGAGGCATCTGTGACACCTGAAAGGAAGTGGATTCTGGGCACTCTAGCACAGCCCAGCAGGATGGGACACTTGGGGAGAAAGTGATCTGCAATCCTCCACACGATGAGGGGCAGCAGGCAAGAGGAGGGAGGCGAAGGGCAAGAAGAGACCACGGACACCACAAGGACCACAGAGACCACAGGGACCACAGAGACCACAGCAACTATAGAGACCACAAAGACCACAGAGACCATGGAGCCCATGGAAACCACAGAGAACACAGGGACCACAGAGACCTCTGCTGGGGTAAAACTAACTGGATCATGGGGAAAAAAAAGACCAGTTGAAAAATCATCTATGATATTCAGTCCCATTTTTATTAAAAAAAAAAAAAAAGAAAAAAAAGCAGGCTGGGCATGGTGGCCCATGTCTGTATCCCAGCATTTAGGGAGGCAGAGGAGGAAGGATTGCTTGAGCCCAGGAGTTCAAGACCAGCCAGGGCAACGCAGCAAGACCTCGTCTCTACAAAAAATTAAAATATTAGCTGGGCATAAAACATGGTGACATATACCTGTAGTTCCATCTACTTGGGAGGCTTAGGCAGAAGGATCACATGAACCCAGGAGGTTGAGGTTGCAGTGAGCTGTGATTGTGCCACTGTACTCCAGCCTGGGTAACAGAGTGAGACCCTGACTTAAAAAAAGAAAGAAAGCCGGGCTCGGTGGCTCAGCCTGTAATCCCGCGCCTTTGGGAGGCTGAGGTGAGTGGATTGCCTGAGCCCGCGGGTTCGAGACCCGCCTGGGCAAGCGAGACCTCATCTCTACAATAAATCAAAAAATTAGCCG